>JASANC010002338.1:0-55115 GCA_030248135.1 Theristus sp. LFF4_11 | reverse complement strand
TGTATCATATGTGCACACAATATTTGTAGTTTAAAAAATGCTTTTTAGCAACCCCGGGTCATAGTGTATCCTCCTGCTGTCCATTTTTATCGTATCCATCCACACGACAATCTCACAATAACGAAACAACAGCAAAAAATGACGACGGACGCCCTTCAACGTGCCAGCTGCAGTGATCAGTTTCACACAGTGAAAATGGGCGACACCGAATTGTGCGTCCCAAAACGATATCAGCAACTGAGGGCAGTCGGCAAAGGAGCGCAAGGGGTGGTCTGGTGAGTAAACATACTTATACTGCCAAAGTTTGTTTAAAAATGCTCAAAAATTTAGTATAAACGCATATTTTGCCCAAAATTAGCGTTGGTCAAAATTTTACTCATTTTATGTCTTCGAAGCCAAAATTTTTTAGATAGATAGTTGGCTTGGAATTTTTTAGATAGATAAAAGCTAAGCCGAAATATCTTCTCTCTGCTGATGAATAATTGCTTCAGCATTCAGCTACTTGAGCCCCATCCAGACCAAACCAGCTATGCATGCTGCCCCCTTTGCTTTGGTTTTTTTCTTTTTAAAAAAGTGACGAATAAAACAAAGAACTGAGTTCTTGTCTGTCATGCTATAGCTATGCATAATGGTAATTGGTTTCAGTAAATTATTTCTTGCACTGCATCGAGTCGATTGTAATATTGATTTTTGCAGCTCTGCATTTGACACGGTGACACAGCAGCATGTTGCCATCAAGAAACTGATTCAGCCATTCCAAAATCTGTTGTTTGCAACGCGAGCATACCGAGAGCTGAAACTGATGCGACTGGTGCATCACAAAAATGTGCGCTGCGCAACTTCTTCAATTTTTCTCTTACTTTTCATATTTATGATTGTTTATTGAACTCATGTTGTGAGAATTGCGTTTGCAGATCATAAAAATGTACACCGCGTTCACGCCGCAACGGTCGCTCAATGAGTTTCAAGTATGTGCATGTATCAGGTCGACTTTGACTTCTGAGTGTGAAACTGTCTGGTTCCAAATCGAGACCTTCCAAATCAAACACACAGGACTTTTACATGGTGATGGAGTTGTGCGACGCGAATCTGGCGAGGGTGATCCGCATGGACTTAGGCCACGACCGTCTTTCGTTCCTGCTCTATCAAATGTTCTGCGGTGTGCGACATCTGCACTTGGCCGGCATCATTCATCGAGTACGCGACAGTCACGGTTCAAGCGTTCTCTTTCATCGAACCACATAAGACACATACAACATCGGATAAAACTACGGTTGTCTTTTCTTTGGTTTTCCAGTGCATAAGAGTCTTTTTCTACCTGTGTTTAGGATCTGAAACCGACAAACATTGTCGTCACAAAAACGTGCGCGCTGAAGATACTGGATTTCGGCTTGGCCAGGAAGCTCAGCAATCAGTTTCAATCGCAGTACGTCGAGACACGGTTCTACCGAGCCCCTGAGATAATACTCGGCATGCCCTACACCGAGAAAGGTGCCAGTGCGTTTGTTTGTATTGCCTGGGCATCGTGTCGCTCGTGCGCTGGTGGTAGTGCTTATGCATTGGAGTCTTGGGCGTGCGGCGGAGGTGTACGTGAATGACCGACAAAACTCAATGGGCATTTTCTGTGCAGCATTTTATATGCATTTATGGAGTAGCTCAGGAGGCTAAAAGCAATGCCTAAATTATTGTTTTTTGTTGTTTTGAAAAGGCGAAATTGCATCGAGGTCGAGACGAAACTGTCCAGTCAGGCGATGCAACTTTGTGCCCAACTGTCGTTGTTCTGGTTTTTTTCCAGCGGACATCTGGTCGCTCGGTTGCATTTTTGCCGAGTTGATTCTCGGCCAGATCATGTTCTGCGGCAAGGACAGCATCAATCAGTGGACGAAGATCGTCGAGAAACTGGGCACCCCGACCGACGGCGACTTCCTCGGCCGTCTGCAGCCGTACATCCGCAACTATGTGGAGCACATGCAGCGCGAGCACTGCTTCCAACGCAAGCCCATGCAGCAGCTGGTGCCCGACGATGCGTTCCCGGCAGAGTGGACGAGCGACGACGGCACCGCCAAGTTGACTGGTCGGCAATGCCGTTTGCGATTCATTGCAACGTGCCGCACTGAAATGGCGTCGTTCGCTGCAGCAGACAACCGCTTGTCATGAACTGGCGCCATAATGTCACTCCATCGCGTAACATCCATCCATTTTCCACATGAACGACTCGGTGAAACTGAACATCTGGTTAGCAACCAGACATTCAGTTTCGCGTGCATGACAAAGTGCAGGTTTTAGAGCATATGACGTCATTTCGGTTTGGCACATTCGAATAAATATGCTTTGCCGGTTCAGCACAAGAAACAAAACTATGAAACGTTTGCAGCATTGTTTTGCAGACATTTCTTTTCATCTCGCCTTCGTCGGTGTTCAAGCTGCTTTGCAGCTGTTTTACGGAAGTGCATAATGTGTTGGGTGGGGCCTGGTCTGGTGTAGGGTTAGGGGAAAAAAATCCGGATTTTTTTTTAAATTAAAAAAAAAAATTTTTTTTTTAAAAAATTTTTTTACAAGTTAGGTTTGTTCGAAGCGTCTCGTCGAGCTGAGTTCATCTAGACTATTTTCAGAACGATCCGGAAAACTATAAGAGCGAAAATCGTGTTTTATTGAAATTATGTCCATTTCATAGAGGGAAAGTTGCATTTTCAACAGTAAAACAGGACAATTTTCGACGTGTACTTGAATATTGAACCGTTCTTAGTTGTTCCTCTTTAGAAAATTACCAAAATTTGACTGTGTTCAAAAATTCCTGTTTGCTGTAGCTAAGTCGGCAACCCCTGTCGACCCGGTCGCCCCCCCCCCCAAGACACTTACTTTCAGGTTCAACCAGCTATGCTATCTGCCACATGGCGAGAGCCCACTCTTCAAATCATCGTATCGAAAACACGTACCATGATTTCGCGATCACGTTGCGGGCAACTGACAGACGCAAGTTTAACACGTTAGTTTAGCTCAGCACGCAAGTTTTAACATGTGGCCATGTTATCGGGTATCTGAAAAACGGTCGTGTGATGTGGTATTAACCAACATCTCCGCTCCAATTGTTTAACAATATATCGCACAACTCCATTGTAGACCTATAACATACGCCAATCAACAAAATATCATGTTCATCTCATGGCCTACCACCGACTGAAAAAACATGTTCTAAGTTGCAAGAAAACGATTTCTGAAACGATATTTCAATTCAGTTAAGTCATTTCAACGCTAAAAATTGACTCTAGAAGTCATCCAAATCGAAAAACATGGAGTACGTCGGTCAAAATGACCAAATAATGACATGTACCTAAGCACACAAAGAAGTTGGGAAGAAAATTTGGTTTGAACTTTCAAAAAATTATGCCATAAATCGAATTTTCAGAGCAAAGTAGAAGAAAAATTTTTCAAATTTTTTTTTTAAGTTTGAAAAAAAAATCCAAATTTAAAAAAAAAAACGAAAAAAAAATAAAAAAATTTTTTTTTTCAAAGCCCCTAACCCTAGTCTGGTGGCAGCAAGAGCAAGGCTCAAGTTTTTTGGTGAAATTTAGCGCGGTTTTAACCAAAAACTAGACGTTATCCACCGTTCAATGATTTTCACTGTTGCTTTCAGCGGCATTGGCGCGTGATCTGCTGTCGCGAATGTTGGAGATCGACCCGGAGCGTCGTATCTCGGTCGAGGACGCACTGAAGCACGCGTACGTGCGACTGTGGTGCGAGGAGAGCGAGGTGAATGCGCCGCCGCCTGACCCGTACGACGACACGATCGACGAGACGGCGAACACGACCGAACAGTGGAAAGGTGCGTGGTGTGTGCACTGGCGACTGTGCGCTTGTTGCTGATGGCATGGACACGCATGCAGTGCACTAAAGCAATATCGCATCATCTGCAATCACTCACTCAACCAACGTGCAGTTCATGCTTGGTTTCCATTTGCAGCGCTCACCTACGAAGAGCTCCAGCAGCACTATCCGTTTGCGCACGCCAATGGCAACGAGAACTCGGTGCATGTCGCTGATGACGCAATGAATGAAACATGACACTGCACATTGAAAACAGTGCTGTTGGGGCAACTGGCTGCTTTGCGTTGACAACCAGCTTTGCGTCAACTGATGCGCACACCCAATTGCGTATTCTTGATTGCACTGTTGTAATTTTATAGAAAAACTATTATTCCAGGATATTTTGTAATTTTTTGTGTGCATCTCTCTTGTCGGTCTTTTCACAATGTTTGCCATTTTTCATGCTCTCTCGATTGTAGTGAAAGTTGCTTGGTTTCAGATTTGCTTCAGTTTACAAGCTGCAGTGAGTGTGGCTGCTTTTGAAAATATGAATTTGACACTCGTGGTGGCTGTTGTTTCATTTTTTTCTGGTAAATTCAATCTACTTACTTTTCGAAATCATTTTTACCATATTTATTTGTGTAATATTATTGTTGACTTCTCAACCTTTCGCCTGCCTAAACCCGTGCATCAATGTTCTGTGATTTTTCTAAAATTTCTCAAACAAAAAAATGAAAATAGAGCTGTTATTCCGATTTTGCTATCTTTACCTACTTTACGCTGCAATTACTGTTTTTAAATTATGGTTGTACTAAAATGGTCATATCAACAAAGAGATTGCGATTGAAGTACAGTATGGCCGAATAAATAAGGCAGTCCCTGTAACTCGAAACTCGCGTCCACAGTCAAAAATTTGTTTTGTTCAAGCGTTGAAGTTACTTTCGTAAATTTTTAGGTAAAAACCGGTTGTTTATTTGTGCAAGAAAAAAACGGTTTTTAAAACGGTGTTTCTCATGCCTACTCTACTCCTCATACACTGAAAAGCTGCCTTATTTAATCGGCCATTCCGTTTTATTATCCACCAGCCAAGGGCGAATGTTTATATTCAAGGCGACGTTTCGTTTCAATGCCATAATGGTCACATTGTGATTGTGAGTTTGCATTTTGTTTCTCAAGTTGTTCTCGTATATGTTGCTATTGTCCGTGTGGTGAAAAAGTTCTTAATCCAGCATTTTCTGCGTTTTGTTAAGGTTTTATCAGCAGATGGTCCAGGTCCATACAGCACAGGAATCACAGCCGACGGCTAACAACAATGTAAATGAACTCTTCAACACTTCAAAGTATCTGCGTCGTAGTTTTTGAAGCGCGTTTTTGGTATTTTATGCACGACGGTAACCGCATGATGAATATTCAGAAGTTATAACCACAAGATAATTTTGCTTGAAAGTGAAACACATAAAACCTAACTTTCTGTGCTTCAAAAAACACAGCTGACTGGTCGACAGTCGTTTTGCACAGGGCTGTAAAAATAAGGTATGGTGAACGTGTTTTGCTGTTTTGTCGCATCTCAATGTGCGATATTTGCTGCACCTCTAAAGCCAACCTGAGCAGTATTTCATACAAGACGTACCGCACTACAGAAGAGACAAATAAATACAGGAAAGTCATGAAACACTTGGTATCTGATCTATGGGTCACCCGTTTGTTGGTTGTATTGTTTCATTTCGGGTGAAATAATTGAAATGCAAGCATTTTATTGATCATATCACCCAACCCAAATAACGGGAACTTTGTGAGTAAGTGGTCAGTGTTCGTGGCACCGTGCATGCCAAGCAGCTGGCGTCAAAGCGTCCTGTTCGGCTCGGCAAACGTGACGGCGACGCCATTTCGCACGTTGGCGGCCGCATTGCCAATCGGCACCAGCGCCGGCTGTGCGGCGTGCTCCACCGAGGCGCACAGGGCGCCGTGGCGAATCTCGCGGATGACGAAACAGACGAGCTTGGACGCGACGATCTCGTCCATCAGCGCCACCGTGCGCTGCGACTCGAGCAGCTTGTGCAACAGGAACTCCTTGGCGCCGTGCCAGTCCTCGACGCGCACGCGAAGGCCGAGGCCGCTGAAAAGTGTACACACATCGGCGACCAGTTTGGTCGGCTTTTACGAGGTGTACATTGCTCACTATAACTGGAGAATTGGACACTATAACTAGGCGTTTTTCATGGCCACTATGCACGTTGGCCACTATGCACTTTTACCGCTCAGAGCCCTCTTACACACGCATCCGGTTAGCAACGCTCAGATCTCGATGTTTCAAACCTATAATGTTCGCCGACCAATCGGAGTCGGTCGCGAATCTCGCGGAGTGCCTCAACGGACGCGCCATGGCACACCAATTTCGAGATGGTCTCGTCAAGGAAATGCGAGATTTTAGTGCCGATGGCCACCAGCTCCGCTGAACTGCACGCTGCTTCTTCGTAGCAACTGAAAACGACCTTTTTTGTGGCACTCAATCTGCCGTTCTTCTCGTTTCGGCTAAAAGTTCGTTAGTATGACAAGATTATTTTTGGAAAGGGATGCAGGCATCATCGGAAAAAGTTTTGAAATCTCGAGTTAGTGAGATTCGAATTCCGGATTCTGCCAAAAGCAACACATCAAAATGTGACAAGGTAGCAGCAACGTTCTGTCGGTATTTGCTGCGTGCGTGCGAACAACAAAAAATGTGAAGTGCTGCACTGAAGTGCCGACCTGTGTTTGCTCTGCGACTGTGTGATGCCGATGTTGCCTGGTGCAGCCACTGCGTTTGTGCTGCCAGCCGATGCGAGTGTGCCAGTGCTGTTGTGGTTGATGAACGCTGCTACCAGCTGCTGTGTGTTCGCCACTGATGATCTCCTCCGAATGTGCTTCAAGATGTCTGGGTTGGCAGACGCTGCCTGTCAATGTGAACATCGTCAATGTCTCTGTTCAATGTTCCCTGTCAATGTTCAAATCGTAAAATTGCTCTAATAAGCTACCCATTTTTATGGCAACAGCTAAAATCATTTGTTCAGACCAGAGAAAGTCTAGATTTTTCGAATAAGCATAGTTGCTGCATAATGAAGCGTGGTTTTCACCTGTGCCAACATGGCCACACCGAGCTGAGCCCCATTGCGTCGCCAACAATGCAGCCACAGCACTCGCAGGCGCTCAACCTGCGCCGGATCAAACAAACGATCGCAATCGTAGCGGCGACTCCTGACACACGGACGTCAAAGCACACTTTTGCTGTTGATGAATGAAACTGAAATCTTCAAGCCATACATTGTAGTTTATAATTTGCAAACCCTCGAAAGCTCATGGTCGGGTGACGCGACGAGCCAGCAACCAGTGTGTCCCGCCACTGCACGAACAACAGCCAGTTCGTAGCACTCTGTACGCCGACCAGGAAATTGAACACATCAACCAGCGCATAATAACTGCAAAATGATGCGTTTTAGCGGCAAATGTACTGTCGCGGCCCAGGAGATCGCGGCCCGAACTATCGCGGCCGAAGCATCGCGGCCTTAAAGATCGCGGCATGGACGATCGCGACCTGAACGATCGCAGCCTGAACGATCGCGGCCTGAACGATTGCGGCCTGGGACGATCGCGGCCTGGGATGATCACGGCCTGGGACGATCGTGGCCTGAACGATCGCGGCTTGAGCGATCGCGGCCTGGACGATCGCGGCCTGGGGCGATCGCGGCCTGGGACGATCGCGGCCTGGGACGATCGCGGCCTGGGATGATCGAGGCCTGGGACGATCGCGGCCTGGGATGATCGCAGCCTGGAACGATAGCGGCCTGGGACGATCGCGGCCTGGGATGATTGTGGCTCACAAAATTTGAAGCTTTATCATTGTTTTTGTGGTTCGCAACTGGTTATTTTACTTTTATTTTTTAGTTATAGTTTATAAGTTGACATCCTATATTGAAACCGTCGTGTGCGCGCATAACAATAAAAGTAAAATAACCAGTTGCGAACCAAAAAACAATGATAAAGCTTCAAATTTTGTGGGCCGCAATCGTCTTAGGCCGCGATCGTCCTAAGCCGCGATTGTCCCAGGCCGCGATCGTCCCAGGCCGCGATCGTCTCAGGCCGCGATCATCCCAGGCCGCGATCGTCCCAGGCCGCGATCGTCCAGGCCGCGATCGTCCCAGGCCACGATCGTCCCAGGCCGCGATCGTCCAGGCCGCGATCGTCCCAGGCCACGATCGTCCCAGGCCGCGATCGTCCCAGGCCGCGATCGTCCAGGCCGCGATCGTCCCATGCCGCGATCGTCCAGAACGCGATCGTTCAGGCCGCGATCGTCCTGGCCGCGATCGTTCAGGCCGCGATCGTCCAGGCCGCGATCTTTCAGGCCACTATACTTCGGCCGCGATGCTTCGGCCGCGATCTAACGCACGCCGTTTTAGCTGCTCTTGTGCTTTCAAAATAACAACAGTCAGAACGCACTAGAACGTGATGCCAATGATGGGTATTCCCGCAGTGTGTTCGATGTAGTTGATGACCCCAATGACCGTGTAGCCGGACGTGCACGTCAGAAATTTCATGTTCAACAGAAACAGTGTCACTGGCGTGCTGACACCTGCAGTGAGGCATGCGGACTGTGTTTTGTGGTTTAGCATCTGACAGGCTGCAATGAACGCATTCTACCATTGAAATGAGCGACGCCTCGGTTGACGTGTCGATTCAGATGCCCGGGTATGTTGCTCTGCTGCCGGAAACGCAGCGTGCGCACGGTCAGCCCAGCGATCAGCAGGAACGGCACCGGACTTCTGCATAAACAAGAAACACTTTTTGCCGTGACTCATGAAGTCTAGCAGTCTGTGAAGCAACAAGCCACTGCAAAGACGTGTTCATTTTAGTAATTTTAGAGCGACAATAGCTCAGCGACGCTTTCCACTAAATGGCATCCTTTGAGGAACAATTCTGGCTATGGACTAACATGAACAAAACATCCGGAATGATGCGGCACAGCCACGTGTACACGGCGCTGTTTGACAGTGGCTGAGGCGCCATCTGATAGTGCAGCTCGCCCGTCTTCAGATGGCGGCAACGATTCATGCCTGCCTCCATCATGATCAACACGTGCAGCGCCACCGAACCTGCAAACAGTTCGACCAATGCGACTTATCGAACTTTAGGGGCTCACGAAATACGGATTTTCAAAATAAAGGCACAAAAAGGCTCTTTGACTGTGCATTTTTTATTTACGTCGTGTAAGCCATTAAAAAACTTTGAAAGTCAATCATAACCCCACCCCATTATGTTGTTTTCATGAGTTGTCAGATTTTGGTTTTTATACGCAGACGTGTTTTCACAGAAATGTGTTTAATCTTGATAAATAAATAGTCTTTAAATGACTATGGATGCTAAATTATAAGTTGTTTTTCGTTGTTTTTTGTTTTCCTTTCTTTCCTTTCCTCTTTTGATTCCGTCTCCCTGCCCTTCCTTCCTTCCATCCTTCCGACAGCCGACCATAGTCGCAGCTTTCCATGTTCATACAGAGCACTTACCAATTGCAATCATGGCACAGATAATCTTGATGCTGCCCATACGTCGACCGAGTTGTGCGAGCGGATCGCGTAGCGCCAAATACCTGCAGCCAGATTGGAAACGAATTACGTGCGTGCAGCAGCTGGCATCAGCATTCGTCGTTGCGTCCAACGAACCTTTCCGCTGATATCGCCACGATCTGCCATCGACTGGCGGTGCCAGCAACGGAACTCAACGGAAACAGAACACTGAGACGAAGCAGGTAGGTCGGTGAGCCGTAGAACGAGGTGCTGCCCTGGTACAGCGTCGGCAGTCCGGTCATGCCGAGATAGCAAATCAACAGCAGGCTGTCCCAGAAGCAGAGCGCTCGCAGGTGGTAGCACAGTCGACGGTGGTTGCGGCGTTGTTGGCGGCCACGCACTGACCACAGCTGTGCACACAAGAGAACACTGACACTGACGAACGCAAGCGCACGCACAGCCACTGCAGGCTTGCAACGCTCAGCGACAGAGGTGCACTCAGCAATCAGCTGATAATCATACAGGTGCATTCTGAATTGCGAGTTCATGCAAAGCGGATTCAGCGAAAGGGTTTTTATTCTGTCGAATGACTAAAAACTGTGGTTAGTTTCTTCCGGGGGTAGAACAATAAAAAGCATCCGAAGTGAAACAATGAAATCTGCACGACGCGTACCATGAGCACGTTGCCGAGGCAGCCGAAGCCGATGACAGCGACGTAACCAATGCCGTTTACGATGTAACTGAATTGCTCGTATTGATCGTACCACGCAAAAATGGCCAGATCATTGCATAGTCTGATTGTGGTGCCGTTATTAGCGGTGGTCATTTTGGACTCTTGAATTTGCACGGAGTACAATAGTTTGTATCCGTACTTTAAATATGGTCATCTGATTTTTTAATCATGCATGTAATTGGAGTTCCTTTTTTCACCGTTTCATAATGCAATACGGTTTGAACGCCCGACGAACTGAACTACCGTAAAGTCTTCCATTTACAATGTATGGTTCTCCCAGTTATAAGACCCCCACAAAAAGTGGGCGGAATTTCACACGGCGGGACACCAAACAATTTTGACTTGGCCAAAATACCCCCTCTTCCCCTTTATAAGATCGGTCCTCTTTAGGTCGTTTTTGTTTTGCTTCATTTTTTTGCTGCAAGAACCGTTGGATACGTTTATGTTGAAAAATGTTGAAAAGGGGCAGAAAGAAACGTGATTTTGAATTTCAGGGCGACGTCGTCGGAGACAATCAATCCAGAGGGGACCACAGGGAAAACGAATGTCTGTACGTCGCAATTACGCGCATAAGTTTATCGTTTACGTAAATTCGAGCTGCTTGTAGGACTTTAATGCAAGACTTTACGGTAAATGAATCTTCAGTTCACTTCTGAGTTCATTTCAATGTTTTATATCTGTAATTTGAACTAGATGCAAACGAAATCAGCAGGATCTATGACGGATTAAAGGTTCATGTGTCGCTACTTGCGTCATGTTATTGCAACATTGTGATATTGGAGTGCTTTGTGATGCAAAGCACAGAGGCGTGGTTTTAAAATGAACTGAACTTGAAATGAGAAACTAATTTTGTGAAGTAAATAACACCCTTGTTCTCCCACGCGAGATTTTTGCAAACAAGAACGGATTATAAACAAATAACAGAGTGGAATCTGTTTTTCCGGTTACCAACAAGGAACGAATGTGTGTCATTAGTTTTAAGTGACGAATTGTTGAGAAAAAGGCATACCGTATTACCTCCAGCAACCCCCCATGGGGGATTAATACGTCAGCGACTTTTAGGGGTGGGGGTTTATTGGTGGGGGGGGTTATTGGGGGGGGTTATTTACAAACAAATTCTAGGGGTGGGGGTTTGTTGAAAAATGGCAAAAATACCCTGCATGGCAGGCAAGAAAGTCGCAGAAACTTCTACTTTTCACAGAGATTTCCTTTTGTAACAGCCTCTTGTAATGAAATTACCATTAACTCATCCCTTTGGGGCCTTTGGTAGCACAATTTCACCAATGTCACTGCATTCAGCTACTGAATTCCCTGGGTATTTGTTTCAAACAGGTTTCCAATTAACCCCCATGGGGGATTATTTGTGGGGGGGGGGATTATTCGGAAACTTGTCGTGGGGGTGGGGGGTAACTGGTGGGGGGGGGTTAATGGTGGGGGGGGGGGTTAATGGGGGTAATACGGTACTAAAATCGTCGATTCTAGCCTCAAACTTGTTATTTTGCAAAAGCTAATCATTTTGAGTCAGAGCGCAGATAAAACCCTAACCACCGAACACCTACACAGAAACACTATTCAGGTGGCCGATATCCCAGCAATTTATTAATAAAAAAATTAAAAAACCAGCCGACAAAAACTTAATCTACAGTACAGCTAATGGTCCCTCCTTTCCCTGGTGTACAAAACGCCGCTGGCATGTAACCGAATAATGTTGATTGGTTGCATTTGAATTTGGCGCAACAGCTACAGTATTTGTACCGGCATGATTCAGTCAATTTTCGTATAGTGTACGTCAGCAGTGTTCCAATGCAGAAATGCAACGCAGTGCTGTTTTTAGAACTTATGTTGCATGTCTCACAGTTGCAAAATTTAGAACCAAGATTAGCTTCATTCGGCAACTAATTAGAAATTTACGTGCAAACTCTGACGAATTTCACTGAAAAGCAACAAAGCATGCTTATAAAGATGCTTTCAAAGAATAAAGAAATGACGACGACGTTGTTTGCCAATAACAAACTTTGTCAGGACAAAAATAGTTTGTAGTACCGAAGCACTAAAACAGTGAAACGTTTGGTTTTTGGTTGCCTCTATAAACACGCAATTTCTTCTTGGCATCTTTTTTTGGCGAAGGCAACCAAACCATACCGTAAAACGTGGATAAAACTCTGATATCGATTTGGTATCCAATATTTTTATCGTCAAAAAACTGGAGTTTAACGAGTTGGGTGCACATGTGAAAAATGGCCCAGTCCAAGAATCTAAAAACTACAAAGTCATTTTGTCACGTTTGAGTACACGCGCAATCCCGAGAGGCAAATAAAAACCTCATGATGGAAAACAGTGTTTACGAAAACTTCAAGCTGACACGACCGTGGAAACGAAAACGAAAGTTCCACCAAAGAATCGAAATCATAGAACACAACCAGACAGCCCGGTGTGAAAACGCTGCGTGCATGTGTACCAGTGTTTATGCAATATTATTATTCACTTCCGATCGCAATTTTCCATGAAATAAAGGTACTCAGTTGGATGGAGAAGTTATCTCAGAAAGTCTAGCCGTGAATGCAGCGCTTATTATGCTCGAATATGTTTTTGGGGCATGAAATAAACCAATTGGGACTCCAAGCTCTGGCATTTATGGTCACGGTTTTTTAAGTTTGTGAAGCACATGGCAATCCAATTGCAATCATCCTGCCGACTTTCAAAAATGCAATGCTACCGGTATGTGCGCAAAATAAAAAACACGTTTGAATGATGTTCTTATATTTTCTCGTTATCGTTGAACCACTTGAAATGCACATGGAAAAGCTCTCTCACGAAAATACTCGTATGGACTACATACAAGTACATATATCCTTTTGCAGCACCTCAGAACGTATCCATGGTTAGAAACGTTTTGGTTTCACTGTGGAACATTTTGACGTTGTGTGAGAAAACTTTCAAATTTTTTAAACATTCAAACGACAAAAGTCTAACTTCCATTTTGAAATGAAAACATTTTTTTGTTTTTTAAGATCCTTTGAACATGTTATCGTTCACTCACATGTTTTGTCGTGCAAGATAAAAGATTGAAAGTCACACAACAGAGTGTGCCACATTGCGTGTCATGACAGGCAAACTGCAGCGGCAACAAGAAATAGCTAAGAACATGACCGCTTTTCATGGCTGAATAAAAGTCTTGTGGTACGCAATAAAAAAGTCGTCGTCGTCTCAAAAAAATTATCAGAATGAATGGGCTGACTGATTATGTTTCTGGAAGCTTATTTTCTGGGAAACCATTTCTCGGAAGGCTCTTTATACTGAATATTTTCAACACGTTTGTTCGTTCCAAATTAAATGAAAGATGAAAGATTTAAAATAGATGGGAAATTAAATGAAGAACGTTTGAAGCAGATCTGACGCAGCTATGCGTTTTTCTTCTTGGCACAGATGTTGTTGACAACCAAAAAAAAATCTAATTTCGTTGTGGTGGTGTATTTTTGACTGCAATAAATCTGTCGAAAATGCGGGATCTCAACTTTTTAGTCATATTGTGTATAAATTACATCGGCTTTCAATAATTTGCGGGCAGCAAAAACTGTTTACTCTGACAACAATAATAATTGTAACGAAAACAACGCAATTGCAACCAACTTTATAAGTTGTAGAGTGGAACTTCTAAAGGAACTGAATACACGGTAAAAGTTTGCTTTTACATTCTGTCATTCCGTGCGTGTCTTTCTTCACCCCAAACTTATGGTGCCATTACCTTTTTGAAGCCAAACTTCGTGCCGTTCCCTTCAACATGATCAAGAATAAAGAACCACGCAAACCTGAGCTGGGTGCGTTTTCAGGTGATCAGCGGCATGCCATCGTGATCACAGAACCGTGCCATCGATGGACAGCTCACTGGCAGGTCACGGTAGCAATGCCGCTATTGGCATCCAGGAGCAGTCAGGATTGTCTGGTGCACCGCTTGTAGTTTCTGTTAACCATTGTATTTTTTGGCATGAAAAAGGGAATGGCATGAATTTTGGCATGAAGGGTCGCAGAAGAGAACGCAAAAGAGATTTTTTTTTAGCGTGCATGTATGATGTCAATGATAAGGGATCGAAATGGGCGGGTGTCCAAATAATGAATTCCCCAAAACACAGATCTGGGGTTTCAAATTGAAGCGGTTGGTTATTTATCAGCAAATGTCAAGTAAAAGGTTAAAGCAGGACATTTTTATTTTGGTGACCAATCGCAGGGGCGACGTTCCGTCACCGTGACCGTTGCGCAGCCCTCATGTTTAGCGCTACCGCTCAATTTTGTTTGTTTACTTCCTGCTCTTGATCCTAGACTTTTATTGTCTATCGCGTTTTTCCTCCTCTCACAACGCAAAAGTGTCCCAACTGCTTGACAAAATTACAACTTCATTACAAATCCAGTAAGATTATTGAGAAAATGTGGGGTTTTCCAAAAATCCGATTGCAGAAAGCTTTTATGCATTTCGTTCGATGCCTTTTTTGACAGGTGGGCTGTGTAGCAGTGAATGATTGAAATAGTATCCAAAAGTTTTATTACATGGTAAAAAAGGAATGACTTGCCTGTTATGTATTGGACATCACAATTTCAGAAAATTAGATTGGTCGAAAAGAGAATTGGATGGCGAAAAAAGACCAAAACCAATGTTGAAAAGCAGCTATAGTTTGCTTGGATAACACACAATTGCATGTATGGCACAGTGCGCTAAAAAACGCATCATGGTGGCTTGATCTCTCCAGAACGTTGGTGGTTTTATTTTGAAAACGTGCGACAAATTTAAGGCAGCGGTTGGAGCAGCACAAATGCATTTAAACAACCTACAATGTAACACCATTGCATGTGAAAAACAACAGCAATCAAAGTAAAACTTGTTTGTAAGCTAAACTACATGTATTTATCCAACTTTAAGCAACTAAAACCCTGTGAAAAGAAAACAACTTGAAATGGTGAACATTATTTGAATAAGCGATGTTAGCGGGGTTTTCCATTTTCCCGAAGTAAAAAGAAGTGTATGCAAGAATTGCGTTATCCGTATCACCAAAAAGTGTATGAAATATAAGTTATTGATTGGAAAACAGTTTTTTTTAAATACTATGTGAAAATATGTGTGTCAAGTTGTGGAAAATGACATGTGAAAACGAGGCAAGTGGTGCTCAGAAAAGCTAGGGCTCTACCGGAACTACGTAAGCCGCTTTTGAAAATATTTCCTCTGCGGATTTGTCGTCAGTGCTTTGTGTTGCAAAAAGTGTTGCTACAGAAACATGGATTTGCAGACGGATGACAAAAAAGCACGAAAGGAAAAGTAGCAACCATAAAAAGCAGAATTAATGCTTGCATCGGAGTGGAGTAAAAATTGTTCACCAAAAAGAGAAAGCCTAACTTGCTTGAACACGCTTCAGAGAATTATACTTGTTTTGAAAAAAGATAGATCTAAAAACTGACACGCAGAATAGCCGGTATAAAGTGGCTGGTGATTCTTGTGTTATCTTTTGCATATATCAGAGTGTAAAATATGTCAAATTGTTGCCATAAATGCCTCAGAGTCTTTTACATTTTTTACCGACGTTTCTTTGTTTTGACGGAAAGCGGAGGCGTGTAGGTTCAGCGGAAAGGTAACGGAAATCCATTCATTGATGCTGAAAAAAGTGCACGTGAATAAATGTGCGACCGTGTAAAAAACAGACGGGGCAAAAATTATGCAGGAACGAAAGCATTGTTTGAAAAATGATCAAGGAATACAGTCTTTCAGTTTAATTTCAGTATTAAACTTCCAGCAAGAATTTATTCGTTTCAAGGCGCATCTGGGAACTATGTGCTATGTTGCTGATGACGAAATGAAAATGAAAATTCTTAGCTTGATCACGAGCAAAAAGCACGTTTTTTCGCACTAAACTGGTTAATAATGGGCCATAAACTTTGTCTGATACGTCACAGAAGCATAAGCAATGGCGAAAAAATCGTGTCAAAAACCGAATTCTTGCGGGTTGAGCTATAAATTTTTGCAAAAGGACAAGCATCTCAGTGGTCGAGGCCGAGCAACCAGCTAAAGAGACAACGAAAAAAGGTTATGCGTTTCAATTTGTTGTTTTTGTTTTTGCCTCATCTCTTTATGGTGAAGGTGGTTTGTGAAAAAAGACTAAAAAAATTAGCTACCCGCACCGCAATTTATTTTATGGAAGGAATTTTGTTCCGCTTGGCAAACGGGACAAGTCAGCCACGAAGACAAATGGTGGCCACACTGACATGACGGTGTGATGGGACATTGTATGTTTGTGGAAGTTTTTGGGTACGTCGCTGTCCCGGAGAGACACTTCAATTTTTACAAACATTTTGTCCATCCATCACGGTGATTTTACGTGACGCGCACAGTGATACAGTGCACCAACACTGGGTTTTTTAGTTTTTCTCTCAATGCCAAAAGAGTGCTTCATCTTCCAGTGCACACATCTCATATGCAGCGTTTTTGTGGTCATAAATGGATCCGTTTGCTACATGCAACGGTAGATTGCAGTGGTAGCGCCAGATTAAAGCAACCTGCTTCTTCGATTTTGAAATGTTTTTGCAACGTGTACCCTCGAGCCAATGATAAAGGCACTAATTTCATTTTATTGTAATTTAAAAGTTTTTAGTTTGTCGTTTTTAACGTTTTTTTAACCTAGCTCAATGAGGAAGCTCCAATCAACACAGTGGAACGTAAGGTTTAATTTGTACAAATACAAATACATACCACCTGCCATAAATTTGTCAGAAAATTTCAGTATAATTTAGTTATTTGCCAAAAAAACCTGAGCAAAAAACAACGCTGAAGTGGCAGCATTCCGTGTGGCCTGTGCAGCCAGACCGGAAGTGCGCAAAAATTGCTGAGGACAGAGCAACCAAGTTGAGTTGGCGCAAGAGTGTTGGAATTATGAAATAATGAGTCGTTGCGTGGGCCACAAAAACTCTGAACGACAGTCCCACGAACCAGGTCGCTTGCCGCGAGACAAAATTTGGAATGCGGACAGCGTTACTTTGGCAACACATACACAAATCGGTGACCGGTCTGCTTGAAGGTTTTTTTGGTTCAGTTGGAACGAAGTTTAAAAATTAGGTTTGAAAAATACAGAAGCTTGTTGAAACAATAAACAGAACGTTTTTGTAGCCGTATATCCTGAACATAGAGCTGAAAACCAATTCACATGCTCATCATGCACTTGAGAGCGTGCACTGGCGCATAACTTTCTTGTTTTTACTTCATCAACGACTTCAAACCAAACTTGTTATCAGCAAACAGCAATGGGTTACCTGTGTGCATAAAGGCATTACCGCTATCAATATCATTATCGAATGTTTATCTGTGCAGAATAACGTAACGCTGCAACAAACTTTTTGCTACGGGAAAAGCATGCATAAAAACCCAAATCAAAATAGTGTGGAAAACCCATAATTTCAAATTGAGTTTGGTTTTGGCTTTGGTTCTTTCGGCAGTTTGTGTATTGGTAAATTAAAACATTGAAGTAAGTTTTGAAGGTCACTTTCGCCTGTTATTCTCTGTTCAGTTGTGTCAAAAAAGAACAAACACAAAATTTAATAAGTGTCGAGTCACTTATATCTAACACCGACGATGGTCCTCACAGATTAACGAAAAAGTTGTTGTAATGTCTAAAGCAATTGAATTTATTTGTAGGCAACTGTGTGCTGTTACTGAATCATCAGTTTGAACGTTTGCGCAGCTGTGCAGGTGCGCGTCTTTGAAAATACAAATTTCAAACTCCTGAAAATGCACTGGATTATTATTTTTTATTTTCACGTCATTTTACAAAAAATACATTTTCAAAATCTCTATTATACTATGAAATACTTTCGCCATGTAAAAATTGTGAAAACAAAACCACAAAATGTCGTTTGATCACGTTGAACTGTCCAGCGTGTACAACTGTGATGTTCACCAGGTGCACGCACGGCCAGAGTCGGTGGCGTCAAACGCAGACGACACGACAGTCATGGTCGTTGGCGATGGCGACAGGTGGCAACAGAAACACGCCAACTGGCTCGTTGCGTTCACTGGCGTGCTCGCAGTGCTCTGTTGTGCACTCGCCACACTCGTTGCGGTTGGTTACGGAGAGACCGCAGTTGGGTTTTCATGTGTTGACATTTTCTGTCACCAGCGCGTGGTCGCACAACAATTTTGGTGCTGTTTTGGGCCTCCACGTCGCCTCCATCTCTCCCGTTTGTTTTCCAAGTTCAATAGAATGTCGCGAGTAGAAGCAAGTCAAACACAAGCGATGATGAGGATTCATTCGTGATTGTGCACGTCCAAGAGTAGTTCATGAGGTGGATAGCAGCTCAAGTGAAATTGCACGCCGGCGGATGCAGCCGACACACCAGACGTTTCCATTGGAGGCGTTCGCTTGCTGCTGGCTGCGCTGCTGTGACAGTGGAAGTTGCAGTGGTGACCGCAACGGATGGCGGTGATTCTGAGCGATAGTGCGTGGACGGCGTTGACGCGTTGCCGACGTACGCTGCCACATCGCGCGCGATTTGTACGTGCACCCCGTGTGCTGTGTCGTCTTGTTCGAGCGCAAACACATCAACATCAATGACCAGCTCTAAAACACATAGCGCCAGAGAAACATTGTCGCCGAAAGAAAACAAATACGCTTTTTGGAGTCACACACATTCAGAAAACCAAGGCAACAAAGTCGTCAACAGGCTGTTGTTGAGTTTTTTCACACCGGAGTTTTTGTTGATTGACTTGCTTTTCTCAACGCAGTAAAGAAACGACATTCAGTGCTAACGTGGAGCGTTTGCCAGTCTGCGCGCGATCTCGGTGCAGTTGGCGCGATAGGCGCCGACGGTGACGACGGAGATCACCACTCCTGCGTGGTGCAGCGCGCTCGCAACGCGGTACAGGTCGCCGAGGTGGCCGACGTTGTGGCTGGCAACGTAATCGCATGCAGAAACCACAACGAAACGTGGCACGATGCCACAGCTGGCATTGCTTTCATGCCGTTTTGTGGGAAACAAAATGGTTTCGTGCAAAACTCGTCGCTTGTTAATTGCTTACCACGCGTCCGTAAAAATCAGCACGAGTCCAGGACCGTGGTATTTGCCCATTGTTACGTTCATCACTACTGTGAGTGCACTGTAAAACTTGAAAGTTTTTTAAAAATAAAACCAGGAATTTAGGTGAAACTATGTGACGGTAACGCAAAGTTTGTTTCTCAGACTCGAACAAATTTGTGTGTCTTTCTCGTTGCCTGAGCGTTGTTTGCACAGCCCTGATCAATTGACTACGATTCACTGTTGGCGTTTGAATGAATCGTGTCGAATTACTGAAGGCGATCACCGCGAATTCGACGCCGACTGGCTCGTTATGCACCACTCGTTGAACGAAATTGTCAATCTTTCATAAAAAAAACAGAGAAAAAATTAAAATACACGTAACTTATAGTGTTTAGGTTGGAGCAACTGTTAGTGGAGCCGTTCGATGAGCGGCATACCCGTGCGTCGGGGTGGTGCCGGAACGTGCTGCGCTGGCAGCTGTGCACTGCGCCCCCCATGCTTGACCACGACGCCGCACGTGTTTGGTGGTTTGGCTTTGCATGTCGAAACTAAGAGCATACCGGTTGATAATCGTCCTGAACAATGCTGGTCGACTCGTCAATGACAAACACAAAGCGTGGTCGTTGATAATACGGCGTGTCAGCAACAACAGTGTTGCCGTTTTGTTGCGCTTCGCCCTCAAGAAATCGCATTTGGTTCGTGTGATTTGCGTTGCCGCTTATGTTCTGCGGAGCGATGCCAAACAACAATGCACTGCTCAACAACTGCTGCTGCGCTCTCGCATGCTGTTCACTTTGAACGCACATCAGAAACAAAAAATGCAACACAAACATCTTCTGTCGTTTCAAGAAAAAACGGTGGGAATCACATAGCACTGAAGAAAAATGCTGCGCATAAGCAAAAAATAAGTAAAACCAGTACAAAAATTACCAACATTAAAACTTGTAAAAACCGTGGGTGTTCACACTTGCGCAACTGGGCACAATTTGTGGTGACACTGTGTACACAGAAAGTGTGACATAACACCGACAAAAAAATTAAAACACACGTAGAAGTCAATTTTTTCATCGGCTATTTCTGCCATTTTTTCCAAGGATCGCTTTGTCAAACACCGTTATTCTCCTCCTAGATACTGGCAATTTACACGGCTTCACCACGCACCACCGACCCATTCGCAGTTTCCATCACCAGCAACTCTGTTCACCAAGCGCAAATTCGTCGGCTGCTTTTTCGCACCGTGGAACCATGGCGAATGAAGGCCGATTTGCAGGTCGTTTCAAGGCAGGTCAGTGACGTCACGTGTCAAAAGTGCATGAGATCGTCGCTGCCATGAACATGGCGTTTCATATTCGACCGCTGACAGGTTCACCTCGCCGGGACCACACAGAACGAGCAAGTTGCGAACGTGATCGCCAATCGCTATGCGACGCTTGGCTACGACGTTCGTCAGTTCCGTTACAATGTTTTCTTGACATATCCGAATTACGAGAAATCAAACACATTCGACTACCGACCACAAGACGGAGCAGGTACTCCGGTATTTTTTCAAGCTAAAGTTTGAATTTGTTGAACTTATTAGTTGTACTACCAGCTTACCGGAAGCAACCAGCGTACACTGAGAAAACAATGAGGACAATTTTAGACATTTGGAATATTTGCCCATAAAAGACCTGTTTTTCCCAGCATTCCTCACGGTTTTGCAAACATGTAGCAGATTGCAATAATACATAAGTGTGAGTGTTTCACTGCAGATTGGGTGCGATTGAGCAATGGACGTGGTAAAAGACGAGGGCCCCCTGAGGCACGACAACAAATGAACGATGAATCCATGATTTGGTGGAATTCATGGTCAGCAAATGGAACCGGTTGGTCATTTGGTTTTTGGCGTAGTCGACATTTTCTGGACTCGAACAGTCGACAAGTCGGAAAGTCAGCCGTAAGTCCAGAAGTCCGGAAGTCCGGAAGTCCGGAACTCCGGAAGTTCGGAAGTACGGAAGTTCGGAAGTTCGAAAATCCTAAATTCCGGAAGTCCGGAAGTTCGGAAGTTCGGAAGTCCGGAAGTCCGGAAGTCCGGAAGTCCAGAAGTTCGGAAGTCCGGAAGTCCGGATGTCCGGAAGTCCGGAAGTCCGGATGTCCGGATGTCCGGAAGTCCGAAAGTCCGGAAGTCCGGACGTCCGGAAGTCTAGAAGCCCGGAAGTCCGGAAGTCCGAAATCCGAAGTCCGGAAGTCCGGAAGTCCGGAAGTCCGGAAGTCCGGATGTCCGGGAGTCCGGAAGTCCGGAAGTCCGGAAGTCCGGAAGTCCGGAAGTTCGGAAGTCCGGAAGTCCGGAAGAACGGAAGTCCAGAAGGGGTGTCCGAAAGTGTGACGACAATGCCCAGGGGCACAGTCCTAGCACATTGACTCTGCGGTTATAAACATGAAAACCAATGCCAATGAAACAAATTTCTATGTTTTTTTAATTACAGCGGAAGCAAACCTCGTTTACGCGAACTACGGTCAACCGTCCGATTTTGAAACGCTAACAAAGTTGGGGATTGATTGCAAAGAACAAATCGTTATGATTCGTCTGGGAAAATCATGGCGAGGCAACAAAGTGCAAGCAGCATTTCGAAACGGAGCAAAAGCAGTGCTGCTCTACAATGATCCAGAGGAGTTCGCAAACCCTGAACCGGTGGATGGCAACTTTCCAAATACAATGTTCATGCCGTCAACCGACGCACAACGCGGTTCGACCAAAGACATCTGGGGTGACCCGTTGACGCCGTTTTATCCATCAAAAAAGTATTGCTTTGTTCACGACAATGCTGTTTCATGTTTACATTGCTTCTTCATTTGTGTTTCACTGCTGTCCTCACTCTTGTTTACTGAATTTCGGTCTCCTAATTTTTTGGTATGGATCAACATTTTTCACAAAACGGTGTGTTTCCCATGGCCCATTGGTTGATCCATGCCAAGTGGCTTGAAGACGCTGAGAAAAAAAGTCCCAACTCGTGTCCCGTACCCTGTCCGCCACGTGATTCACCTCATGTCAGTGTCCGGCGTTGTCCTGTGGCTGGAAAAATTCCTCAGAATGCCGACTAACAGGCGATTATTCTGGCAACATTTTTCAATCGTTTTTAGCATTTTTAGCATTCTTATGAACTTTTATTATTGGGACAGGACACGACGGGGACGTGCGGCGGAACAAGAGTAGGACACAACGCGGGACACGAGTTGGGACATATTTTTATTGTGAAAAGCGTCTCTGAAACGGGGGTTTCTTTTGAACGCCAAAATAATTCTGTTCTGAACATTTCAGCTACGTATACCGTCTTGAAACCGAAGCTAGTCTTCGATCGCAGCTGATCATCCCACCGGGTCAAGTGTTGACGATCAGCTACGGCGATGCGAAGGCTGTGTTCGACAGCATGGATGGTCAGACTGCCCCGGAGGAGTTCATAGGTGGCTTGAATGACACCGTCTACAGACTGACTGGCTCGGCAACGTATCGTCTGAGTGTTACGTCAATCATGAAACACGAGCAAGCGATCACGTCAATCTGTGCAACACTGCACGGCGCTGCTGAACCGCAATATGCGCTCATCATCAGGTTTGCTTCCAGACTGGAGGAGATGGTGTTTCTAAAATTTGTATTCTTGAAAACTATCGGTGTTTTTTTCAAATTGATCCCAGCAATCACTATGATTCGTACACCAATGGCGCGTTCGACCCGAACTCTGGCACGGTGATGCAAATGGAAGTAGCTCGGGTGCTGATGGCCACTGCGAACAACACAGGTTGTGTTTCTTGTTTGCAAAGCATTGCACCGGATCAAGGCACAAAAGCTTGCGAGCTGGCCGCATTTGAGGCTGGCGACCACGACGCAGCGTCACGTTCTGCCATTGGGACGCCGAAGAGTTTGGTCTCGTTGGATCAGCTGAATGGATGCAAGAAATGGAGAAAGTGCTGCGGTTCAGGGCGATCGCGGTGCTCAACACGGACATGGCACTGTACGGAAATGTGGCGCTGGACGTGGAAGGTAACGGCCAACTTGACACTGTCACTGCGGCCGTCGAGTTTCCCCGCACTGAAATCGGTTATTGACTACTCTTCAACACGGTCAGCATCTTGGTCAGTAACTTGTATCCTCGTCTCGTCATTTGTCTCGTTTAGTAGGATTCTTGGGTAACTCGTTTCGTGTCGCTACGCAAAAAAAAATCCCTGCCGCGCAACAATGCCTGCCGTTAGTCCTTAAAACATAAAGTCTGTTGCCATAGTTTCAACCTTGAATCAAAACATGGCAAATAAATGATTTTCTCGTTGCAAAGGCTCGCCGGGTTTATTACGACCGATGTTAGAAGCGGCCACTTCAGTGCCGAATCCAAACGCGCACGAGGCTGCGTCCGGCCGCACAACCAGCCTTGATTCGTGGCGCTATTGGTTCCCAACTAATCGAACTCTGCCCGGACTTGAGCCACCGTTGTTCTTGGTGCCCGGAGCAGGTGCTGTTGTGTATTTCTGGCGCTAAACCCGATGTCTACAGTAGTTATTAAAATTTTATAATTCTGCCAGGCAGCGACCACTACTCATTCATGACATACGCCGCAGTGCCCGTGGTGAGCTACATGTACGGCTGCAGCAGCGGTTGGTCTTGCTTCAAACTGTACCACAGCATGTACGAGGTGCCTTGGACCGTCACCAACCTGGTTGATCCGGACTATCTGGTGCACCAAGCGATGGCTCGTATCACCCTGGAGCTGGCACGTTCGTTGGCTGACTCGTTGGTGGTGCCGTTTGGCCTGAATCAGTACACGACCGTGATCAGGCACGCAATAGAAGACGTCAATCGGACACTGGCGTTGTTGCCAATTGGCGAACAATTGCCGTTGGAGTCACTCGTTGAGCAAGTGCTGGACGCCTCTCAACGGCTGTCAGTGGCAGTGCAGCGCCTGCAGGCCACTGTGGACGCGATCAACAACGGCACGCAACCGACCTCGATGCGCCACATTCAGATGCTCAACGACCGGTTGGCGATGCTCTTTGCTTGTTTAGATGTTCTTCGCAACCAACACGGCTCCGTCCCAGCTTCATGTCAAATTATCAACACGTCATATGTCAAATCCATTAGCAGCCAATCAAATAGTTCTGTGTTTAAGGTGCATTTGCCTTGGCGATTGTTACAGCATGGTTCATTTCGAACGAATGTTTCTGGCGAATCGCGGCATTCACCCGTCGCGCCCAAGCGGCCGTCATGTTCTGTTCACGGCTTCGTCCGGCCAGTGGGCTGGTCAACTGTTGAATGGCATCAGAGAGCCAGCACAAAAATGGCAGATTGCTGTGGACACTGGTGAACAGGAGCAAGCTGCTTATTGGCTCGCAGAAACCCGCGTTGGATTCACGGAACTGCAGTACTCGATTGAGTCTGCCATTCATCTGGTTCAGCTGCATGGATTTCAACTTTGAAAACGCTGATGCCGTCTTGCTCATGTTCACGTTCATGGTTGCACTTGTGTCATTGTGTCACCCAGACAAAGTCGATGCAAGTGTTCTTGTCGTTAGAAATTTTTTCTTCTTTTGACGAGCATGATGACAACGCGAGTAATATCAAATTCATCGAAAATCATTTTTGGCTGGAAAGTTTTTATACTAAATTCGCGTTTAAAATGAAAAAGACAAGTATTCACGCTAACATTTTAACGATCAGGACTGCTGAAAGGACAGCAGCGGTTGACGGTTGCACGGCAGTCACCACTGTTACACCGCGCGGTCGCAGCCATTTGCTCAACTTGCGTTTGCGCAGTAATAAACGTTTCACCCAAAATGAGGCGCGATCCAATGGTCTGATGGGTTGATCCATCCACATCGCTTGAATTCGTTTGCAGTTTGACGCGAATTCGCGGTGAGAGTTGAGAATGGTCTTGAACAAAAGACTGAGCGATTGGTTCGTGATTGTTTGTTTGTTGAGCACCCGGGCACAGCCGTGCCGATGGAGCAGCCAGGCGTTGTGTAGTTGTTCGGCAAACAGCGGCATCAGCACGCTCGGTGTGCCGCTGCACAGCGATTCTTTGACGCTGCAAAAATGCACAAAACAGTTAGTTGTCGGTGATCAGCCAAATCAACTGTTGAGATTCTCTCGGGCGACACGCTACAAACGGTGTCTGGTGTCCTGTTCGACTGCGTATCCGGCGTGGTGTCCCGGTAACAACAGTGGCAACACACCACAAGCGCAGTTTTGAGCCACTTTTACTTCCAAGACAAGGGCACCGCACGGATGGCGCTTTTTATGGCGTGGAATCGAGTGCTCGAGGGCTCTTCAACCATTGAAGTGTCATGCATTCGCTGAGAAGAAACAGTCATAAAAGTTTTCAGAAGCGATTTCAGACCCAGAAACTTTTTTATCCGAAATGCAATGTCTAGACACTTTTTTAATCAGAAACGCATCACATTGCACGGTTAAGATAGAAGTTCCGTTAAATTTCCGAAAAAATTCGTGTGCACGCAGAATTTTTTTTGTGTCCTGGACTGCATCCTGCACTACACTGCAAACTGCATTGCAAACTGCATCGAAAATTGTACTGCATTGTTAAAATGTTTCCTGAAAATGCAAGTCTCCTCTTGGGTTTTCGAAAGCGTTGCAGGGTCGCACCTCTTCATGCCACCATGTCCGACAAACAGCATCGTTCGATTGTGACGCAGCAACGCAGACTGCGGCAACCACGACGCGGTGAGTAAATTATGCGGTGCATTCGGCAACGGTGGCCCGTTGTAGGCCCAGATGAATTGAAACTCGCCCAGAGACTCGATCGAAGTCAGGAAGGCAGACACGATCCGTGAAGGCGCTGAACCCCAGTTCACCTAAACATTGACGGAATGAAAATCTTTAGTGGCAGCCCAACAATTTGTTGAGTAATTAGTTGAGCTGTTTGCCTGTTGAGTAGTTCAGATGATTGCCATAGTTGTGCCAGTGAGTCTAAGTGTGATCAGAACACCACCTGCGATCCGAATGCGATCAAGACAGTGCCGCGAGACGTCCGTTTGTTCACAAAGTCATGAAACGAGCCAGGCAAACGATCAACAGTTTCAGTGACACTGTTCTGAAAGTTACGACAACATAAGCATGATCCTGGGATTATGTACATCATGGGTCTCCGTACTGCTATTGCTGTTCATACAGTTTTATTGGAGTATAGTGCTTTTTGCGACATAAAATAGATGGATGGACGGACGGATGGATTAATTTAACAGGAATTTCAACACCTTGTTGAGCTAAATGTTGCACTTTTTGCGTGCGTTTCGCAATCACCACAACGTACGTACGTCACATTCAGCAGTGGCAATCGTTTCCATTGTTATCGGCGCGACCACACCGGCTGTGTCCGGGTAGTCATAAAAGGTGAACAACGTTCGTTCATAGTGCTCCGCCCACGAAAAGCTGTCTACCAGTTTCAGTTGTGAGAGCACATCGCGAAGTTTTCTCTGAAGCACGAAATCCCAGATCAGCTGCATTTCTGCATGGAGTAATAGCGACAGGAGACGATGCCGCAATGTTCGATGGTCGTTGAAAATAGTTCGGTGCGATGGAAACGCCGGAATGGTCGCTGCGATCGGTTGCTGCAACGAGAGGCCGGTCGTGTGCGGACTGTGCATCAGGCCCGTGTGCACCTGCACCAACGAGTCGTGGTGACGCCACGCCAGTGCAATGCCGTCGATGCAGAAGAGTGCGTCGACGAAAATCTGTGCGATTTTGAAAGAAATGCTGCGTTGTGAGCAGCAAATCGGAACGACCTGAATCACATGAAAACGTTCATTGTTTTGTAAAAGCGGTGAACAGTGTGAACAGCTTGACCTTCAGCCTAGGTTTCTGCGCTTATATTACAGTTCGATTTGCGACGACCAACCAAATCCCACTGTTCGTTCATGACGCCCTCCAGGTTGCCGGTGTTGCTCGACAGCTTTGCTGCGTTCATGACCGCATCCCAGGCGGGCATCATGTGACGAGGTCGAAACTCGAGGTGCCAAACGAGGTTTGCCGGTGGGCCGACCGTCTGAGACGGCACGTTCGTGTTGGTGGCATGGTCGCCTCCGATGTTGCCCACTGTAACGCTCAGTCGGTGCTGGTTGCTGTCGGCGAAGTAGAGCGACACGCTGTGCCCGTCGCGCTGTAGTCTGCAATGTGGATGCCAGATGAAATGGGACGAACGGGTGTAGCTCAACAAAATTCATGTACGTTTTGTATTCGTGGTTGTACTGATTCTATTGACCAACGCATGTTTTCAAACAGTTTTCAAAAAATGACATTCTTTTAAATTGCGAAACCTTTCTGCCAATGGCAGCATGCTGAGCGCGTGACTTTTTGCTTTCGGCTGTGGAACGAACAAAATCCGTGCGGCATCGTTGAGTCGTGCAACATTCACAAAAATAATGGTCAAAAACAACAACATTGGTTTCATTTGTGCGCATAAAAACCAAACTAATAAGACGGTTTGCGGTGCCCGTTTGCTGACGAGACAAACGAAACAAGACAAGCACTAACCAAAAAGATAAGGTAAGTTTGTAAACAAATGTCAATTTAGGCTGACCTAAGTAAGTTGAGTGTTGCGCGATGTCCTTCTGTATCTGACCCTGAACCATATTTCCAGAAGTTTGTTTATTGTTTCTTGATTTCATAACAACAGTTTGAGCAAAAATTCTCCAGAAAACCAACAGGAATAAACAGGTTAAAAAGTAGCAAAAGCACCCAATTGTTGCGTGGCTCATTTTTGAGTGAATAACAAGCAATCGTTATTTTATCACCGCTCATCGTCTTCAGAAACGTCTGCATCCGAAACGTAAATTTCGGCGAATTGATTGTTGGTCACTTTCATGTCCATATCTTTGAAGTATGAAACCGCTGGTAGTTGAGAGTATAATTCGCAGCTGTGGTAATTGAGGCGTTTAATGTACCAAACAACTCTGAAAAAGTTACGCAAAGTTTAAGAGCCGCGAAGAAGCTTGAAAAAAATAAAGTTGACCCCTGAAGGGAATGGTCAGGTCAGAGTCAACTGAGAAATTGTCGTTACTGGTGTTGCCGCGGTTCACGTTTTTGTATTTATTATCATGGACGGTTTCGGTTAAAAAAGGGCGAATAGTTCTAGCACGCTTGGTTCAACGGTTTCTCAGAGAACAAGTACCGTGTGCCCTACCTCAACTGGGTTGTGTCGTTTTTATGCAATCACATTTCAAACGCATTATACCTGCAATACTTAGTTTGACGACACATCTGTTTGCACACGTGCACCGTGTCGTATTTGTCCATTTTTTGTTCAGCTTCATCGTTCAGTAAGAATTTTTGGTCACCGATTACAAAGTTTTCGTGTAACTGCCGGAATTTCATGTGCTCTGAATTGAAAATGTTTTTGAATATTTGTGCAAAAAACTTTTTGAATAAATTTATAAAAAAACGTACGTACCACGTTTGTAACCGTAACTGACTTTCGGCACCAAAAATACGAAAAACCAAACGAACAAAAACGCAGTCATAATTTCTTGAAGAAATGATGTTTTTTAAAACAACGTTTTTCAACTGTTTTAACCGCCACGGTGGGGTGGAAAAACAATGCAAAGAAAGATATAAAGCGATGTTACGTGGTCATGCCATGGCATGTCATACACAACAAAACGGGCATAGTTTCAACAAATATGATGAATGTAGAATGCTGAATGGACCTTTTATACTCACGCTTATCCATCAGTGTGATGTTAGCTGCACTGAACGCAAACACCGATTATAAAACGTTTATGCCGACCTACAGTTTTTATTAGGCTACCGTGACATATTGCGGTTGTATGTTTGGCACAGCTGCCTGCTTCCCCTTGCATGCAAAATGCACACTGGTGAGATTTGTAATGATTTTTGTTGGAACAGCTGAATACCGTAAAGACTTGCATATACGGTTTCTCCCAGTTATAAGACCCATACCCAAAAGTGGGCGGAGTGTCACACGGCGGGAAACCGAAAAATTCCACCTCCGTTTATAAGGTCGGACCGGGGACCTATGTAGTATAAGGTCTTTTTTGTTTTGCTGTATTTTTGCATTGAAGAATTGGGGAGAATTGTACAATTGGAGAACTGGAGATCCAATTCCACAATTTTCCAAATCTCCAATTCTCCACTTGTGGAATTGTGGAATTGGAGAATTGGGGAATTGGAGAATTGGAGAATTGGAGACTTAGAGAATTGGGGAATTGGAGAATTGGGGAATTGGAGATTTGGAGAATTGTGGAATTGTGGAATTGGAGAATTGGGGAATTGGAGAATTGGGGAAATGGAGAATTGGAGAAGTGGAAAATTGGAAAATTGGAAAATTGGAGAATTCAATTGGTATTCTTATTTAAAAATTTTGAAAAAATGATTTTTGATCTTCGATCAAATGTTGCTTGCAATGAAGTCGTTGCTGGTTCTGGTTCCTAATCCTAAATCTAATCCCAATCCTAAGCCAAGCCTTTTTGATAAAATGAAAAAGGATCAAATTGGTTTTGCATTTTTTCTTTCCTGTGTTAAAGAGGAAGAGGACCCTAGGGTTGTTAAACAAAAATCAAAATTAAAAAAGTAATTAAAAAAAACAAAAATGCCAATCATCTATCTTCTATCTATCTATCTATTATACTAAGATATAGTAGCTGCACGTTCGTGTGGCACTTTTTTGCAATTTGAATTGGCGCTCATTTTTGCTATTTAAAAAACTCAATCCTGTTTACCTAATATCAATGCCATTTACTTTTTCAAGAACGTCACTCTTCACTGCGGAGTCATCATGATACTCTTTCTCTTTGGTCATCGATCCGCGGTAGCGCCTTAACATGCGATTGGCAAATAATGGCAAATGTTGCTGTTCAAAACTTCATGACCGAAAGCGAAAGTGTTAATGAAGTACGTGATTAACTAATAGTCTGATTAGAAAACAAGATGGCTTTCAAAGTGGTTATTTGGAAACAGCGAATGTTTCTAAATTTGACATATTTTCCAATACGCAGGTTTAAATAAAAATTGCATGAATATTTAAATGGGTGTTTGAAAAACGTTACTTTTTGTCTTCCCATTCATTTTCTTTTTGCCAAAAGGCTTGGCTTATATGTTAGGGTATATTAAACGTCACTTTTTTCTATTTTTTGTTGATTTTTTAATATTTTAACTCTACAAAAAAAGATTGCCTTAGAGCAAGGTGAACGGGTAAAAAACATTCCCCAACCTATGATTGACAAATAATGACAAATGCTGCTGTTCAAAAGTTGATGACCAAAAGCGAAAGATGAAACAAAACCAACATTAAAAAATGGTTGCAATTGTGCGAAGGTTTTTTTTAAATCGGGTTGCAAAACGACATCGGCATTGCAGGTGCTCATTGCACCATGCTATCAAGACAATATTTTTTGCTCATTTTTATATTTGCACTTTACAGCAGGGTGAACGGGTAAAAAATAACAGCAAAATTATAAACTTTGCATTTTAAAGTTGTTTTCAACACGCTGGTTTAATTTGAATTGTATAAATTTCAAAAACAAAAGTTCAAAACTGCAATTACAAATTACATTCAAAAACGATTTTTTAAAACGTCACTTTTTGTCGCTTCAATTCAATTAACTTTAAAATCGCTTTACATGTTTTTACGAGGACCATTGGTGATTAAAAAAGATTGTTTTTTATTTTAAAACGGATTGCAGTAAAGATTGTGTTCTTGATAAGAAGATTGTTGTTGATAACTTGAACGGGAACGACTGAAGCAGCTCAAAAACAAAATGCAATGCATTTTTAGCACAGTTCAAAAGGCCAAAATCCACTCAAAAATAATAATCGTATTTATCAGCTAACCGTGCCGTAGGCACGGGTCAATTGGCTAGTCTATAATACTAAGATAATAGTCGTGTCTGTGTGTGTGTGGCACTTTTTTGAAATTTGAATTGGCGCTCATTTTTGCTATTTAAGGTAGCTAAGCTAAAGCTCATTTTTTTAAATATCAATGACAATTATTTTTCTCAGAAAAGTCACTCTTCACTGCGAAGTCATCATGATACTCTTTGGTCATCCGCTACAGCGCCTCTAGATACGATTGACAAATAATGGCAACTGTTGCTGTTCAAAACTTGACGACCGAATGCGAAGATAAAAGAAAACCAACTGTGAAGAATGGTTGCAATTGTTTTAAAAAATCAGGTTGCAAAACGACATCGAAATTGCAAGTGCACATTGCACTTCGCTTTCAAGACACTATTTTTCATTATCATTTGGTTTAAAAATTGTTGCTTGAGAACTTTTTCGAAAACGTAAATACAGAAACGCAAAAATGAAGCTGCATGACAAAAATGGGTATTTTTTTTAAACGTCACTTTTTTTATATTTTTTGTTCATTTTTTTATGTTTTCACTCTAAAAAGGATTTGCTTAGAGCAGGGTGAACGGGTAAAAAACATAAGAGCAAAATTATAAACTTCGGTTTTTAAATTTGTTTTCAACACCCGGGTTTAATTAGAAATCTGTCAATTTCAAAAACAAAAATTCAAAATTGCAATTACAAATTACATTCAAAAACGATTTTTATAAAACGTTACTTTTTGTCGTTTCAATTCAATTAACTTTAAAATCGCTTCACACATTTTAACGGAAACAGGAATTGACCATTGGCGAATAAAAAAGATTGTTTTTTAATTTTAAAACGGAATGCAGTAAAGATTGTGTTCTTGATCAGAAGATTGTTTTTGATAAAATGAACGGGAACAACTAAAGCAGCTCAAAATCAAAATGCAATGCATTTTTGGCACGGTTCAAAAGGTCAAAATCCATGCAAAAATAATTGTATTTATCAGCTAAGCGTGCCGTAGGCACGGGTCAATTGGCTAGTTTTAAAAAAATTCGAAAAATTTTCCTCTAATATGCTCTGAAAACCTCAATTTTGGCACAATTTTTCGAAAGTTTAACAAAAATTTTCTTTGATATTACCTCGTAAAGTCATAAAACCGTCAGCAGTCCATTTTGGACCGTTTTACCGACTGATTAGAGTGATTAGAGTGAAAATTAGAGTGATTAGAGTGATTAGAGTGAAAATTAGAGTGACCAATGAACATCTAATGGTCTATTCCCTTCTGAGCCGAGGGTAAAATTGGGCTCGGGGCAGTATTGCCCGTCTCCGCCGGAGTTTGGTACCTTCGGGTTTCCGGAACCGGCGCGCGTACTACAAATAAATATAAAATAAATAAATATATTTCAGGTTTCAACAACATCTGCGATGAAATTTTTAAGCGTCCCAAAGGTTGGCTTACCATTTTCGATGCAGATACGGTGACGATTCGCCTCGCAATCTGAATTTGAGCGTCTGTAGGGTTAGGGGCTTTGAAAAAATTTTTTTTATTTTTTTTCGTTTTTTTTTTAAATTTGGATTTTTTTTCAAATTTAAAAAAAAAATTTGAAAAATTTTTCTTCTACTTTGCTCTGAAAATTCGATTTATGGCATAATTTTTTGAAAGTTCAAACCAAATTTTCTTCCCAACTTCTTTGTGTGCTTAGGTACATGTCATTATTTGGTCATTTTGACCGACGTACTCCATGTTTTTCGATTTGGATGACTTCTAGAGTCAATTTTTAGCGTTGAAATGACTTAACTGAATTGAAATATCGTTTCAGAAATCGTTTTCTTGCAACTTAGAACATGTTTTTTCAGTCGGTAGGCCATGAGATGAACATGATATTTTGTTGATTGGCGTATGTTATAGGTCTACAATGGAGTTGTGCGATATATTGTTAAACAATTGGAGCGGAGATGTTGGTTAATACCACATCACACGACCGTTTTTCAGATACCCGATAACATGGCCACATGTTAAAACTTGCGTGCTGAGCTAAACTAACGTGTTAAACTTGCGTCTGTCAGTTGCCCGCAACGTGATCGCGAAATCATGGTACGTGTTTTCGATACGATGATTTGAAGAGTGGGCTCTCGCCATGTGGCAGATAGCATAGCTGGTTGAACCTGAAAGTAAGTGTCTTGGGGGGGGGGCGACCGGGTCGACAGGGGTTGCCGACTTAGCTACAGCAAACAGGAATTTTTGAACACAGTCAAATTTTGGTAATTTTCTAAAGAGGAACAACTAAGAACGGTTCAATATTCAAGTACACGTCGAAAATTGTCCTGTTTTACTGTTGAAAATGCAACTTTCCCTCTATGAAATGGACATAATTTCAATAAAACACGATTTTCGCTCTTATAGTTTTCCGGATCGTTCTGAAAATAGTCTAGATGAACTCAGCTCGACGAGACGCTTCGAACAAACCTAACTTGTAAAAAAAATTTATTTTTTTTAATTTTTTTTATTTAAAAAAAATCCGGATTTTTTTCCCCCCTAACCCTAGTCTGAGCTGCTCCGTTTGCAAGCGTTACGTTGTCTGGTTGCTGTTTCGTGTACTGCCGTCGCGACACATCATCAGAATTGATCGAATTTCAAGCCGGTATGTGTATTTTCACTTGGGCTGGGGACAATTAGTGACGTTATGGGGGTCAAAACACAAGAAGAGGTGTGGTAACGGTTTGGAAAAGGGGTAAACGAGGTCACCCAAACAAAATCTGGAAAGTTCCGCCATACGGGAGTCATACGGGAGGCGATTGCACATCAAATGTGGTTCTTCGAACTCCCTGGTTGATTTAGCACAACTTTGATTTTTGAATTTTTTTTTAATTTTCTTAAAAAAACAAAAATGACGATTTTTGTTTTTTTTAACAACCCTATAGGATCAGCTCCACCTAGGGTTGGCAAAATACCGTTTTTTTTCAAATCGTGGTAAAAAACCTGTATTTTTACCGGTAAAATTACGGTAATTTTACCGAAAAAAAACGAAAGCCAAAAAGTTGTAAAAACCCACCTATTTTTCGCAGCCGACTTTCAACTTGAACCAGGACTTGTGAAAACAACTTTCAGAATGCTTTGTTCAAAATATCGTGCACCAACAAAGAAAATAAATTATGTTTGGGCTTGAAAACCAAAAAGGTCAGCAATAAATCGAACATTATCTTTTGCTCAATAATTTATTATCCACCAATTACATAGGAAAAAACCACAGCGTTTTCACCGGACAGTCTTTGGTCACACAATAGACGAACACAATTTGCTGCAATAACACAGTTAAACCGAATCAGTTCAGTCAGTTTTTTTATTTTTTTATTTTTTTTTATTTATTTGTACGCGCGCCGGTTCCGGAAACCCGAAGGTACCAAACTCCGGCGGAGACGGGCAATACTGCCCCGAGCCCAATTTTACCCTCGGCTCAGGAGGGAATAGACCATTAGATGTTCATGGTCACTCTAATTTTCCACGAGTATGTCTTGTCCACAGCGAGGTTCGAACCCCGTACCTACAGAACTGTAGGCCGAAGTTCTACCGCTACGCCACGGACGCGACAAAAAGATCAAAAAGAAAACAAATCAGTAATTGTGTAAGAAAGACAATGTTGAGCGACATTTGGAATTTTTGAAATTTTCAGCTCAGCTCGGCAGCTCCAGCTGATTCTTGCACATCGCTTAACAGTTCTTTCAAACATCAGTGTCAATTTCGTCATCATATTTTTCTTGGTCACAGATTTTCTCATTTTCTCATCAAAAATGATATAAAAACTCAGGGTCCGAAATTGAAAAAAACCGGAAAAATACGAAAAAACCGGAAAAATACAGAAACGGTCTTTTTCCCGTTTTTTTCAAGGCACCAATTTTTGCCCTGGTAAAAAACGCGTATAAATACGTGTTTTTTTTACCGGTAAAAAAACCGGTATTTTTACCATGCCAACCCTAGCTCCACCTCCACGGCTCCACCGTATTCGTATATGTACTTTTAAATATGAAGCCGTACGGGAGAATTCGGGACCTTTCCAAAAATTGTGCCAAAAGGTGGTTTCATAGCATATTAGGGCAAAATTTTTCGATTTTTTTCAAATCAGCATTTTTGTTTTTTTTAATTTTTGTTTTTTAACAACCCCAAAAATTCCTAACTCTGATCGATGTGACAAAATAATAAGTTTGTTCGTAAAACTTCATCGTTTTTTTTCAAAAGTTTCCAAATTTCCCAGTTTTTTCTAGATCTGAGGAAGGACGTGGTGAACTAAGCAGACAGCGACAAATTGAACGGAAAATTAACGAAATGGGTGGTGTGTTGTCTGCCATCCGTGCACCTGGTGAGCCTCCAGGCACGCTGCTGCATCCGCGCGAAAATCCCGCTGCCGGCCCGGCTGCAAACTTTATGCAGAAGGTGAGGAATGCGATTCGAATGTTGACTTGTTTATGAGGGATGAGTGACAGAGCAAAACGTCATGCATGAACGAAATTACTGTTTTGACGGTGGGCCACTTGCAAAATGTTGATTTACAAGCTCTTGAACACTTGATTATCATTTGTTTTTGTAACTTGCGTCTGTCCACGTTTACGTACAATTACGTACGACTCCAATGGATGCTAAATTATGAGTTGTTTTTGAGTTTTCTCTAATTTTCCGAAATTGTTCTTGGTTGTGCAAAGAAGCTGCAATCCACTGTTATGCTTGTTGAAATTAATGTTCCTGCAATTTCCAGCAAAAGTTCGAATTGGAACGCATTTTTTGCGTTTCTAGAGTCAAAATCATTGCATGCAGGTAAAAATTTCTCCATGCATGTGGGTATTTGGAGCAACCTGCATCGGTGCACGCGCGGTTGCATCACATATTTGCACATTGAAATCAGAATCGTGTTCTGTTCGTTTCGTTCAAAACGTTCAAACGGAAAACGGACCAAAAAATGCCGTGGGCTGTTTTATTTCAGACGCGTCAAATTCAGTTTCGTCACATTTGGCGCAATGATCCGATGACGCGGCGTTTCATAATGGCCGCTGCCATCAGCACTGCCTTCATCATCTGGTGGGAGCCGTGTAAGTTGAAGCAACGCAACGTGGTGCCTGTTTGTGTTTGCATTGTGCTCTTCTCGCGTATGCCGCCGCTCTCATGCCATTTCCGCGTTACACTTTCCTGTACTGTTTCGAAATCAATCCGAAAACATAGAGATGACACGGAAAAGCAACCGTTTCTTTTCCATGAAATAAGCGGTTTCTTTTCACGCCAAAAATAAAAAACGGTTTTTTACTAACAGAAAATCTGAATTTTTAATCGTCGAAACAAATCCAAATTTTTAGCCGTCGAATCCACCACTCAATTGTGTTATTGAGTTCTGATGCCTGTTGGTGACTAGAACACCGTTCATTATTGTTCACAAAACCGACAAGAACAGGTTTTAGCCAGCTTTTCTTGCTCAATTGTGTGTATGGCAAAATCCTGAGCAACATTCTGAAGCTGGAAAACTATTTTCGAGATTCGAGATTCGAGAAAAAAAAGTCTTGTTTTAAAACAGTTTTAAAACCGTAAAAAGAAACCGGTTTCTTTTTACAAAATATAAAAAACCGGTTTTTTTCATATGGTCCCAAGAACTAGGGCATTTCAGCCTGGGACCAGACCTCAACTTTTTCGGGCACAGAATTGACATACCAAAAGTGATTAAAAAATAATTTTCTGAGGATTTTGTGATTTTATTTGATAATGCAGTTATAATTTGCCTCGATTCACTCAAATTTTCATTTAACTGTTTGTTACCAGACCGCCAAAATTTTGCCCAAATTAATTGCGTTATAGACCCCTTCTTTTTTGCCTCTGCCCAGCCTACCGGAACAATGCTTTTTTGCCCGCTTGAAAGTCCTCCCGATCACAGAGTATTATCAAGGTTCAACAATGTACTTTCACTTTTCAGTCTGGAGTACTGGCCAAATTCTGTCCTACTGGGACGAACGCACGGCCGTTTGGGATAATTTTCGTCGCCACCACATGTGGCATCTGCAGAAGGAGCAGGATGCAAAGTAAGTGATCTGTTCCTACATTAAACCAGTGTGATTGAAGTGCTAAACAAGTTTCATAGTATAGCAAAATAAAATATTGCGGTCATACATGAAAACGATTGCAGGTATTTTGAGTGGCGTGACGGGTGGAAGGCTGGCGGCCACCACTAGGCTGCGAATGTGAAGTCCACAGTTTTCTATTTAGTACCATGTCTGTGTATTTTTGTGTCGTGTTTTAGCCCCGGTTGCTCAGATTACTGTTTTAGGTAGTCCATTATTGTGCTAGAAATCGGTTCACGAATCCCGTTTAATTTTGCGAATCGTTCAAAACAGATAATATGTTCGCTGTTTTTTATTTTTTTCGTTTATTTCAGTTTTTGTGTTCTGGAAGCGTTTACCTTTGAACAATGCGACCGTTGTTTTATATTTTACGGTAATAAAGTGATGAGATGGTGATCTGATGGTAGTCATGCGCCGAATTGCCACTAACAATGTGGATAAACGTGAGTAGTATTTGCTTTTGTTGGTTTTGCCCTTGCAGTTGTGGTAATCAGCAAGTCCACAACGACAGAGTCCTGTCCGCTGTCGCTGTTTATTTCGTTTCAATAAAGGCGTTTCATTATTGCGATGCATTGTTTCTCACTGAACGCAGTGCCTTTTGTTCGGTTCCACCAATCGACGGATGCACTGCTGCACAATAGAGAGCGAACCGACCATATAATGCCTTACTTGCTGGTCAGCACTGAGTCGCACGTGGACGATGGGCCGACACGAGTGGGCGACATTGACTCTGACCCTGTGTTGATGCGCATGCTGGCTGCCAGGCGCATGCAACAGTACAAAAGCTTGCAGGGGTAATCTGCTTTGCGTATGCTTATTGTCATCCTCGTGGCCTGCGTGGCAGCGCGGGCCTGTGCGTTCGGGCGATTGAGCCCCGCCGAGGGGTGTTCCGGAATTTATCTGTGAAGCCATAACCATTTATTTCTGTTTTACAAGTCAAAATGAGCAGGTGTAATTGTGAAACCGCGTTTTCTCTTTGTTGCTTAATAAAGTTTCACGAACTGTCATTCTTTTCTTTTCTTGGCACGTCTAAAACTGAAGCCGGCGTCCAAGCGACTCGACAAGCGTGATTGGTTGCTTTCTAGCCAACAACTAATCGATTGCATTGTTGACCCTGTAGCTACATCACCGAATGGCGTCCTCGTCGTGTGTTGGACAAACTGGACACTCTCGGATACAGGGTGGTCGCAATGGCGTGTGACCAGTACTTGTGCAGGTGGACGTTATACAAACCAATGCAAACGGTTGATGTTTGAAGCGGACTGTGTTGCATTCGCGGTCATTCGCTCATGTCGACTTGATGCTAGTCGGTGATGTGCAATTTCTGAATTTAATGGCGATCTTATTTTTGATTTTCGTTTTGTTTACTTACTTTCGAGCAAAACGCCAAACAAGAGTTGCCAAAATAATTTTATTGTCCTTTGTTCTCTGTCTGTGATCTTGTTAAATTGTGCCTTCGCGGAATACTTTTTATATTGATCTCACACTATGCAAATTATGATGCAACTGATCTCAGCTGTGTGTTCTTGCCTATGTGATGAATTTTTTGCTCCATCTCAGTTAAAAGGTTGTTTTTGTGTCTATTCTAAGTGGGTTATGTACAAAGTAAAAGGAAAATGTGGAAAACCGTATTTTTTCTCGATAATTTAGGTTGACAACTCCAGCATTTTTGTTGCGTACCGCTGTATTATCAATTTTTTTGGGTTCGACGACTCATCAAATGCGTGTGCAGAAAGGAAACTAGTTTCACTTTTTATGTGGCAATTCAAAGTTCAAACTCGCCTAAGTCGCCCGGCTCCATTAAGGGGTCTCGGAATTTTGAATTTGAATTCCCGCATCATTGAGTAGCATTTTGAGTGAATGAATGCTAATTTTCAGGTGTGGCATGTGAAAATGCCGTACCTTCTGGTGAGCACCCAAATTCGTTTAGAGGATGGTCCAACGCGCGTTGGCGACTCGGAGTCTGACCAAGCACTGATGCAGCAGCTTGGAGCACGCTCCACACAACAGTGGGGCAACAACTTCGTTGAGTACGTTTGCACTGATGTTCACTGCAGGGCAGGTGGGCGTTCAGCTGAACGTGCACCCGGAGGTTACAGCTGTTACTTTTGAAACTGTCCTTCCAGCGCGTTTTCGATTCTATTTCGGTTGGTTACTCGCTCTGTCGCACGAAATGTCACAATGTTGGTCCCTTTTGCTTCACTCCAAGCTGTTCATTCGTTATGTTGAGACAATTGTGGCCAATCAGCGATGCGCCATTTGAATGTCCCGAAACGTGAGCGTCAATCACCGTAGGTACATCACGGATTGGCCGCCTCGCCGTGTGCTCAACAAATTGGAATCACTCGGGTATTTGGTGGTGACGATGGCTGGAATTGGACAGACGTGCGTTTGGACACTGCACAAGCCTGCGCATGCTTGAGCGATGCTCATTCTCACGTGCACTTCTGCTTTGTTACTTGATTGTGCTTTCAGAAAATTATCGTGACATGTAATTCTGCTGCAAAGTGCCTTTTACTTTTCACTTTTTTCCGTATTAACTCAGATTTTTGATGTTGCTAACGTTGAAAACAGTATTGTTACAATATCAGATTCACTTACCCATGTGCCACTCATTGCTACGCCTGTTGGACTTCTTTCTTGCCTTATATTTCGTTGTGCCTTTTCGTTGTACAAAGAGATCTCACAGTTGATAGATTGCTATGCAACATTAGTTAAGCATTGAATAAAAGTAATCTTTTCATTTGAGAATCGGTTTTCTTACTTTGCGGTGAACAAAATTTCCGAGACTGACTTGCTCAGTTGCGTACGTCGTTACAGCAGTGGAGTTCAAACCTCGACAGCAGAAAGGGTTCACCAAACACTGCGTGACTTCAAATCAAAATTAATTCATATCCCACTGTCGTGTCGACTATTCTTCAATGTTTTGCTTTTCAGCAGAGATGCTTACCAGATGAGCTTGTGGCAGCATGCGCTCATTCCGACGTGCAATTTTGGATGGTAAGAATTGCTTCTACTTCTAATCACTGGTTATCCAGTTTCCCAACCTCAACACCTTGTGCTAGGTCTCACGTGGAAGCGCTTCCTGTACGCGAATGGTGCTATTGTTTGTGTCGCGGTGCCTGCCATTTATTACTTCCAGAAATGGACCAATGGTAACTTCCGTCATTTTTTATCCATTATTTTTTTTATCCATGCAATTTTGCTTTCTTTCGCAATCATCACGACAAAAGAAGCTAGTGGTTGTTGTTTGCTTCAGCTCGTTTTCGTCAGCTTGCGCCGTGCCAGATGGCACTGAAGATTCTGATGATGCACGAGCAGGCCGTGGAAGCACTCGGTCAGCCGATCGAGCTCGGCGTGCCGCGCTGGGCGGCCCGCATGGACACACCGCACGGCCTCACCGCTGTGGTGCGTTTGCAAAGCCTGGCATTTGGTGACACCCCATTGCCACAAATGTCAGATATTCTTCAACGGGTATCTCTTGAAGACCCCGTTGTTTTCGTTGCTCTGAAATTAGTGGAATGAACTGTACGTAAAGTTCCGTTTATACAGACGTACGTCAGGTATGAGCGGTAACATAGAATAACACGAGACCTGACGTGACGTGACGTACCGCGGTATGCATCCACCTGGCGAAACAGCGAACTTTATGTATTGCATATGCTCACAAAACATCTGGTCCTATGTGGCTTTATTGCACGGGATGATTGTTTTGGTGCGATTCTGCTTTCAAGGTTCGCTGATGTTTTATCCAGTGTATGAGATTTGTCTGTGGTAAAACACCTTTGATGTCTGGTGTCCGTCGCACTGACGAGCCAGAGGGCACCGCGATATACGTCTACCGTCTAGCTGGCGAGACCGCTAACTTCATGTAATGCATAGCTCTGTATGAACGGTGGGACCTAAAGTGACGTAATGTGACGTGCCGTATGCGCATACGTCAGATATAAACGTGCCTTAAAACTTGAAAATTTAATTAGACCAAATGCCATGTTTGTTCGTGGTTTTTTATTAGCTCGTTCTTGCGATGGCAGACGCCATGTGGTGTTGTTCTTTTCCTTTTCAGGGTTGATGTGCTATTGCGGGCCGCAAAATTCCGGCTCGAAGAGCTGCGGCCCGGTCATTGCGTCTCGTTTTGATTCCGGCACGGCGAATTTTCTCTGCACGATCAATAAACTGCTGGACGCAATATTTTTTTCGCAAATTATCGCTAAGTCATTGTCGCAATGACTGCAAAAATGAAATTGAACTTCAGCCAAATCTAATCATAAAACCATGCAAAGTTGTTTGTGGGTCTTCTAAACCAAGCCCTTTTATATTATTTATATTGAGTTTTTTTGAAAAAATTGTTTTGTTGTGATTTGTTTAATTGTGGCCATTTTTTGGATTCATCACACACAGATAACGAAAAATCACTACTTTGCTTGTTTTGCTATTCCTTTGCTTGAGAAAATTCGCCGGACCAGAATCGAACGGGCCGCAACTGTTCAGGTCGCAGTTGAACACAGGCTTTTTTCAGCTGTCGTGGCCGTTGACGGGTACGAATGATTACGGCATACTGCATATTGACGGTCAGTATTTTCGTCCGCAGGAATACATTCAAGCCGACTTGGAGGCACTCGAGGCTGAGCGTAGGGCGGAAACGGACCACGCAAATTGCACGGACGATGATAAAAATGGTGCAGACAAAAAGAGCGACCGTAGAACTTCGAATTCCAGTTCCGCTGATTCTGCTGGCAAAAACGAACGAAACACAAATAAAAATAGGGGCAGACCGCCAGAAAATCAGAGGAATGAAAGTGGAATGGAGGAAATGTGTAAAAACGGTGGAACTGACACAACCGAAAACAATCTCGAGCAATGCACCGCAGAAATCCACAGGTTGCGGCCGAATGAAATGACAGAATCAACGGAAGATCAGTGGAGAATTCTACGATTGCAATTGTTCTTGAATTCGGATTCGTACACGATTTATGAAGCAGACGAATAAAATAGGATTATTCTGAATTCTGATTGCAACTTAGGAGCTGATTGTGTTTAAATACCATTCGTCACCGAGTTCAAAAGCCATATCGCTAGAAGTTTTCGGCTAAAACTTCCAACAAAACTGGTGAGATGTTCATGTTGGTTGGTGTTTGTGTGAACAACTTTATGCTTTCATGGCTGACATGTGTGCGTGTGATGAGTCAGCCTCAGGCTGTGCACAGCCTGTCCTGACTGTGTGTTGTTCGCAGTCGTGTTTTTTTATCGCGGTCTGAGAACAAAAAAGTTGCACGTGTGTTTTTCGATTTTTCGTTTTATTGCTTGTTTGTGGTTTTCATCAATTCTGTCGGTTAGTTTTCTTTTGAACTAGTCAAGAAAACATTGTTTTGCAATTCGTAACTCACGTTTCAAAGACATTTTTCGTTTTTCCTGTTCTGTTATGTATCACTGCCATAAGTTGTCCGGTTTTTTCAAATTGCGATAAAAAGTTGCTAATTTTGACAACATCTGATCGATTAAAGAGACGCGTCACACGGAACGCCTGACAATCGAGAACTGAAATTTGTCAGTACGTCTAATTTCATTGGTAGCTTTTGCGAACGTTTTGCTTCGAAAACGCGCATTGTTGCACGGCAGAATGTGCGGCGGCGATGTGGCTGCTGGCAACGGAGGCGCTGCGCGACTGGCTGCTGTTGCTTGAGCAGAACATGCCGTTCCTTGAGCCGGTCGTCAGCACGCTGCAGTCGTGGCTCAGCTACGTCTTTGACAGTGTCGATCCGAACTATGTGCAGGTGAACTGCTCTCTGGGGGTCGTGTTAATATTGGTGAACTGGCATTGAATCAGTTGACTTATCAAATGGCAAGTGCTGCTTACTAGTTGATATAGATTTGAAACATTCCGTGGTGAAATGGGTTTGACAGCACAGCACGGTTGCTGCTGATGAGGTGATTGTCTGTCACAAATTGCAAGTCGCAAGTGGGCGGTAAACGGTAGCGCCAGATGAAAAAAGAACAAACAGCAGCCGCCCATGGAACGCTGAGACGATCGTTTGCAACAACAATTTTCAGTGGCTGCTGTACCTGTTCCTGCCCGTTCTGATCGCGTTCCTGCTACCACTGATTCTGCTGCTGTTCATCTACGCGTCCGTTGTCTTCCTTTACGTGTACAAATGGCGACGTGACATCAAACAGGCATACTCGCACAGCCTCTGGGACGGCGCCAGGCATTTTCTGGCGGTGTTCTGGGACGCCACTGGATGGCTATGGCACGGTACGTCAGCTTGTTACAATCCAAGTTTGTGCTTCGTGCAGTGGCTTCAGACTCGCCGTGAGATACCGTGGTTTGTAACAGCAGCTGCTGCTGATCTGCTAAGAGAACGCGAAAAGTTCAAAACATGTTTTCTGATTTCACAATTTTTTCCCGTGTTTTCTTTCTGACGTTCATAACTACAATTTTTTGGTATCTAATATATGAGAATGAGACCTCTTATGGTTGACATGGTTTCATGAGGTTCCCGTTTCTGTTCAGCCTGATGAGCATTTTGGTTGCAGGCTACGAGGTGCACGGCTTCGAGCACATTCCAGCCGAGGGTCCCGCGATGATCGTGTTTTACCACGGCGCCACCCCCATCGATGTGTACTACGTTTTGTCAAAGATCATCCTGCACAAGAAACGAATGCTGCATACGGTCGGCGATAAGTTCCTCTGGAAGATTCCTGGTATGATGGTGGTTTTGTGGAGGCTCTTTGGGGCGGACACTTGCAAGTTTGTAGGTAAGACTTTGATTACGGCAATCGCTTTATGAAAATATGTGATAGCTATCAGTTAATTCAGTAGTCTGAATCGGGTCCGTCAAGAACCGGCTTTTCATCTTTGTCCAACATGCTGAATGACGTTTGTTGTATTTGGACTGGAGTGCAAGTTGCCAGTGTTCCTAACGAGCACGATGCCGTGTGTGTCATTGCACTGGCGATTGATGCAAAGCAGCACCTGCAATGTCGTGCGTGCGTGCGTTCGCAGGCATGCGCATTCTGTGCGACGTGTTCTGCGTCACCCCGGGCACCGTCGACGATTGTGTACAGACCCTGAACAGGGGCAAACTGTTGTGCGTCTCGCCGGGCGGCGTCAGGGAGGCGCTGTACTCTGACCCGGACGTCTACGATCTCGTCTGGGCGGACAGACTCGGATTCGCGAAGGTCATCTGCAAGGCGAAAGTGGTGAGACTGGCGATGCTCGCTTACGTGCATGACACGCTCAATTGAGTTGTGCTGTGCAGTCGGAACTCGCAAGAGTTTGGTGTGCCAGAGCTTGCCACCTCAACCGAGAAACTGAAACTTGACAGCAAAGCAACGAACTAATTTTTCATTTTTTTCTGGTCTTAAGAGTCTTAAAGTTGCTTGCCATGCCCAAAATTAGAGCAACCCCCCCCCTCCACTGATTCTCATGCTTTCCAGCGCGCAGTTTTTGTGTGGTGCATGCAGTGGCGAGCGAGCATATGTTCGGTGGCGTTTCATTCAGATCAAACGTGCCACATTGCACTTGTTTGCAGCCCGTCATTTGCATGTTCACTGAGAACAGCCGCGAGTCGTTCCGAGTGCCCAAGTGGTGTCGCACTGGTGAGTGCAACAGACAACACCGTCACAGCCATGTTTTTGTGCTGCGTTTGAATTGTTTGGCGTTTCCCTTGTTTTGTGATTCATATATATCGATAAACAGCGTGAATTATCGAAGATAGCAGAGTTCACCATTTTCAGCTTGGTTTCGTCGCGTCTACGAACGAATCAGGTTCCCGATTGGACTGATGTACGGTGGATTCCCGGTAAAAATGCGGTGAGTGGTTGAAGGGTGGTTGATGCAATTGATTGGTTGAAGGGTGGTTGATGCAATTGATTGGTTCAGTTGAAATGAAATGGTAAAACGTAGAAAAACAACACCAGAATGACCTTGAAAATTTATCATTACATTTCGTTGCATTTCGTTTGCTGGTCGGCTGATGTTGCACAGTTTTATGACCTTGGTGTCTGTCACGTTTGCTGTCAGCTCTGGTTCCTCTGCAGTTTGCGAGAAAATCTTTCGCCTTTTACTAAAGATTTCCGTGCAGAGGAGCAATTTATGAGTATTCAATGCTATTTTTGTGGTCTCGCGCAAGCGGGACGAAAATACCGAATGGTTAGCACTAGTTCAATAACTCAAGTGGAGGTGGTTGAACTTGAACAGTTTCCGACCAATTATGTCTTTACGGGTACTGGCTGGGCAAATCTACAATAGGACCCTTTTCAGGTATAGGCCCGTTTATACCTGACGTGCAGACGCACGTATGATCGGTAGTATGCAATAACACGAGATCTAAAGTGACGTGCCGTGCCGTATGCGCATACGTCAGGTATAAAGTGGCCTTTGCACAGCGACTGTGATGTGTTTTTCGGCAAGTTGTCTGCTGTTTGCAGCGGCCACTTCTCGCCGCCGCTGTTGCTCTGTGCACCGAAGCAGCCGGAGTCGGAGCAGCCGTCGCCGGCGGTGGTGCGTGCGCGCGTCGCAGCACAGCTGGAGCTGATGATCAAAACGCACCAGCGTGTGCCCGGCAGCATCCTCTGGTCGATCGTGGATCGATTCCGACGCGGGCACACGCCGAAAGTGACGCCGCTCATTGCGACACCGCTGCTCGTTCAGATGCACCAGCAAACAGACATCGCGCAAGGGCGCCCGACGCAGCAGACGGACGAGCGAGCGCAGGAAGCGAACGAACACTCGGATGAAGAGGACGCATCCGGTGAGAGCGCCGCCGTGGCACGCCCGTTGCTGGCGAACAGTGTTGCAAAGGCGGAACACGCGAAACGTGCGCATGCGGCAAACGACGACGACGATGATGATGATGTGTCATGAGCGCTGCAAATGCTTGCAACACAGCACGCATCGATCGATTGGTGCACGCACGCACGCACCGCATGTGATCAGTTCAATGGAACTACTGGAAGTGTTCGCTTGTGTGTTTTTGGCATTGTTGTCGCGTTCATAGGTTAGTGCCAAGTTTGTTGTGCTATTTAGTCGCAATTAACAGTGTTGTTACGGTTTTATGATTGTTTTCCAGTGTTTTCAAGATTACCACCCTCATATTTAGATTGCTTTCAATTTCAACATTGCTTTACGTTATTTTAGTTGTGTATGGCGTTTGTTTGCAAATAAATTGTGTGTACATACATTTTATTGAATTGCTGACGATGTAGCTAATCCATGATCCTGTAGATAACCGCGACCAATACTCGTTTTTTCTGTTCATGTCTGATTTAGTCACGTTACATTGAAGGCCCAATTGGTCGTATTTTAGATTTGACCCCAAAAATGAACACGGACAAAACTGTTCGTTGCTCAAACAAAATCCAGCTGCATATAGAAACTATTGTAGAGTTCTTTCTTTCTTTCTTCTGTCATTTTCGTTCTGTCTATCTGTCTCAGGTCTTTCGTGTGTGTCGTTTGAGTGGAACTGTGTGACATGATCGTTTTTAAATTTATGTTTCAAAAACGCTATTTTCTCAGTCAGTTTTCTTATCAGATATAATCGTATCGTGTTCGATGGAGTGGAAAAAAATCGTGTGAATCGAAACATCTGTAAGGACGAACAGACGGATAAAATTAACAGACAAACATGAAGCTGCTTGCTCCTTCATAACTTTCAAAAGACTCCAAATATAACCGAACAAAAAAGGTACAAAAAAACCGTTTCTGATTAAAGACTCGTAACGGTGTTCAAAATGCTGCGAATGTTAGTAGGTGAGTGGCTTCTATCCCAAGTCTAAGCTACTTAAGGTTCGCAATCAATATAAGAATTCCAGGGTGTCTGGTGGTCGTGAGCGCTGTGTATGGCCGCGCCGTACGCAAAGCTGCTGTTCTCAACAACAACGAACTGCAGACTTTCAAAACCACGTGCGATGGAAACAAAACTTTTTTTTGATTTGTTTTTATCTAGAATAATTTTGCGCGAGCTTCTGTGTTTCTCATGGCTCAGTTTTTGTTTTCCAACCATTTGTGTTCAGTAAACGAAAAATAAATCACGAATGTGCATAAAGTATGTCTATTTTAAACCTGTCATCTTTTCGCAGAATGCAGAGCACGCGAAACTTCTTGAATTACACTGAGAAGAACGAATGTTGAAATCAAACGCCCCACATTTGTGGCTAATTATGTTTTCTTGCAACTCCGAGCGATTTCTTCTTTCGTGATCTCTGCATTCTCTAAAAAGTGGCCGGTTTCAACAAGCACCCTGTACGTTGCTCCACTGCAGCACGTTTCCATGGTGGAGCACAACGAGTGTTCCCTGGTGGCCAACCACGACGATGCCGTGGACATGGACGACCAGCTATCCGTGGAAGACCAGCACGATGCCGTGGACTTGGACAACGTCCAGTTTCTGGTGGACAACATATCCGACCACTTATCCGCCGTATACAACCGGGTAAGTACGGAATGGTCGATAGCAGCTTTTTTCAGGGTGCAAGGAGCGCGCGAAATTTGAATGAAAAAAAAGACGTTCAGAAACCCAATTGTGTGTCAAATTTGTGTTTTTTGAACTAAATGACTTGAGGGAAATACAAGGACTGCCTTATTTATTCGGCCATACTGTACGCACAGTCAGTCTGGATAAAATATATGCAACTGCAGTAACTGATTGGTTGGTTGCACACATGCACAGAATCCACGCACCAGGCTGCACAGATTGCATGCATCAACGTGTGTGCAACCAACCAGTCAGCTAGTTGTATATATTAGCTAGATGGGTTGTACTTAAAGTATACATGTGAAAATGCCACGCGTGAAAAAACCATAAATACCGCACGCAAATTGTCATCTTTTTGCCTGCAAAATTCGCAGCGTCAAAGCTAACCAATCCGCACAATTTTAATTTAACACCGTGTGTTGTGTTCCATTGATTACATAAACTTCAACAACAATGATCCAGGACTTTCCCTTGGTGGTCCACCACTGGATGGCGCAAGAAGCGAGCTGCAGCAAAGAACAGGAACAGAAGAATGATTTGAGAAAATGCGTCGATATCAATGTTTTTTGTTGTTTAAAAAATTTCAAAGAACGTTAGGTAAATGTTGACGTTGTTATTGTCTTTTATTTTGGTTCTGAGACTCAATGCGCGCATAGACAAGTAAACAGTTTGATCCCTTCATGAATGACGTGGGAATTCGTGAATTGATCCGAGTGAGTCCACTAAATAGGGCCCGGTTCACTTAGGCTGTTTTGCCAAAGTGACTGTTACAAAGTTACTGAAAGTTACAAAGACTGAAACTAATTTCCTTTCTACGTCCACAAGCGCATTGAGTTGCAGAGCCCAAACAAATGATAATAGAGAACGATCGTGATACATTTTACAACAGTCCTGATTATTATCACGACATCACACATTTTTACGTCGTTTTCATATTGCTAATTTTAACAGCAATCCGAAAAAGCAATACACCATGATCATCAACTAAGATGTGGTGACTTTTCTGTGCGTGACAGTCCACTTTTGTCGTGGCCACCTTTCAATGACTGTGCGTGCCACCCTGACGATGTTTCGCGTGTCGTCGATGCCGCTGTGCAGGCGCCCCTCAAACTCGAGGTCCACCTGAAATCATACATAAGTTTGCGTCGGTGCAATGAAACGAAACCATTGAAGTTTTTGATTGTTCAAATCTGAATCGATACGGAATCGAATTGAACTACACACGTCTGGTGTAAGAACGCATTGTGAGCCTCTCCTGTTATTCTGTTTGTGTTGTGATTGTGCAACATCACTAGTGCTGCATGAAACTCATGTTTTCTAACAAAAAAAAATTTCCCACAGGCCGTGTACGTTAAAGAGCCTTTCTAATGTCAGTTATGAACACAATGATACCACGCAATGAATCAATCAATAGGCCAACCATTGCAAGCATTTCGTGCAGTCCATTGGGAAACGTGCGTGTGCAACGGTGCATGTGTCGCTTCAAGTTCACCCAGCGATTTGCGTACGCTGGAATTGGCAGTTGGCTGCAAACAAAACTGTGAAAACCAGTGAAGAGATTCAGCAAGTTGGAATGATTCTTCACAATCGTGAACGAGAGTGTTGTGACAAAAAAAATTATCGCTAAAAATAATAAACACTCAAAGTGCAATAAAACACCACCACGGACTGATGAACCCGCAATAGGGTCGATTATAGTATTTTGTCACTCTTTCAAGCCCACTGATTTTGGATTTTATTTTTTTTTATCAGCTGAAACAGCCCTTTATTGCGCCCACATTTCGTCTGTCCCCCTCCTTATGTTACATCTGTGCCTGTGTCAGTTATCGATTGCCCACAACGTACGTGTGCACAAACACCAGTAAATAGCGTGTTTCATTCTTACATGACCTTTATTTCACTCGGTGCCGTAGCCGGTTTTTACCCATAAACTAGAGGTAAACATCACTTGCCCGTCTACACTGGACGTGGCTTGTTCGAATGCCTACAATTTTTGGTATAAGCCGCTGGGGTGACCCGGTGGCGAAAAGAGAAGAGAAAAGCTGGCCCGTTGAAGGAGTTGGTAAATCTATATTCGAATTCAAAATAAAGGTCCCACTATTTTGTTGTTATAATGAGTGGGATTTATCAGCATCTCGTGAATTTCACAGTTTGTGGAGCAATTGCGGCATTGCGAGAAATTTAAGGCTGCTGTTCATTGCCGCAGACGTGTCGTGCTGACTGTGGTGGGTAGTTTTATAAAAGTGACTTTATAATCTGAGTACTAACTTCTTCTTCTCACTTCTCTCCAGATTCTCGGTAAAAAGTTAAAGTCCTCTCTACTAACAAAGAATCTGGGTTTTATAAAAGGATACTGCCGAGTGAGTTGCTTCAGATTTGATCGTCTCTTATAAAAGAGTTTGTGTTATGTGTTTGTATCGGTGTTATAAAAGAGCACTCAGCAATCCGAAACCAATTATAAAATCGTCAAGTCAAATTCGACTTGAAGAAATCTCCGATCGCTGTTATTTTGTCCGCAAGAACTTGCGGTTGATTTTTTGTCGTATTGCATTCAGACAATTGACAAGCAGAAAGACGACAGCGGAAAAAAGTCACCGGTGAAAAAACGAGTAGTTGCTGCGGCTTTTTGCTCCTGTCGCTCTTTCGAGCGACTTTTTCCAAAAACTTCCCATAGAGGCTGAGCAGCCGCATGTCGTTTTGCCGACTGGGCTCTCGATGTTTACCTCAAGTTTATGGGTAAAAACCGACGATGACAACGACGAACGTGAAGGTCATGTAAAAATGAAACACGCTATTTACTGGTGTTTGTGCACACACACGTTGTGGGCAATCGATAACTGACACAGGCATAGATATAACATGAGGAGGGGTGGGAACAGTGCAGTCATGTAAGTTGTGGGTACGGTATGGCCAATTAAACATGGCATCTTTTTCCGGGGTGCAAGGAGCGCGCGAGATTTGAACGCTCTGGTTTCGTTAACTCATGAACTGGCAGTCATTTTACTATTTTGTCGCTCTTTCGAGCGACTTTTTCCAAAAACTTCCCATAGAGGCTGAGCAGCCGCATGCCGTTTTCCGACTGGGCTCTCGATGTTTACCTCAAGTTTATGGGTAAAAACCGACAAGGATAACGACGAAAGTGAAGGTCATGTAAGAATGAAACACGCTATTTACTGGTGTTTGTGCACACGTACCTACATTGTATAACTGACACAGGCACAGATTTAACATGAGGAAGGGGACAAACGAATTGTTGTTGAATAAATGGGATTTTGTCGGAGAAAAAGAAAATGAGCATTTTAGTGATATTAAGGCCAGGCCAGACAGCAGCTCCGATGTTGATTAAAAAAGGAAATTGCAGTAAATGAGGATTCGATTCGACCACTTTTTTTTCAGCGTCCCCCTCCATTTCTGTTTATACACCCACCTCACCCAAGGTTTTTACGCCATGATGCATGTCATTGACACCTGAAAATTTTTCGATCAGTTTTGCTATCAGCGTGGTGGTTTCAATGTTTATGTGGTAATTCAGAATAGCCTAAGTGACCCGGCCATATTTAGGGGACTCGGATCCCTTTGAATGAAGAACAATGAACTTTCAGTTGTGTGGCTATGAAGTTATCGGACATCTGAAAAACGGTCCTGTGGTGTGGTATTGACTTTAACGCTTCCACTTCAATAGCACGACTCCTTTGTGAACCCACACACCAAAAAACAAGATCTCATAATTTGGCCAACCGACTGAAAAACATGTTTTAAGTTGCAACACAGCAGTTTCGAATTTTTGTTGTCGCTCTCTCGAGCGACTTTTTCCAAAAACTTCCCATAGAGGCTGAGCAGCCGCATGTCGTTTTGCCGACTGGGCTCTCGATGTTTACCTCAAGTTTATGGGTAAAAACCGACTACGACAGCGAGTGAAATAAAGGTCATGTAACAATGAAACACGCTATTTACTGGTGTTTGTGCACACACGTTGTGGGCAATCGATAACTGACACAGGCACAGATATAACATGAGGAGGGGGACAGGGTGCCTTGAGCTGAATCAAGCCAGAAATAGCCGTTCAGTGGGACAAAACGAGAAGTAAAAGCCGGTTTTTGTTATGTCAGCCAGCTACCTATCCAGATACTTAAAAGTTATTGCTTTCGAAGGCATCAAAACAGCCAATTTTTCGGCCCAAAGAGACTGTTTTGCTAGTTTTCTGTTTTGTTCGAATTTTATGTACGAGATTACATTTCGCTAGTTTTAGGTGATGCGCTCTCAACTCCTGCAAAAAATGAATATTCGTTTAAAATCGACTGCTTTTCTCTATCAAATATTTCATCAGAAACAAAATTTTCAATTAAAAATTAAACACAACAACATTTTTGGTTGTCGTTGTTGTCGTCGCCGTCGTTCTTTCTCGGCAAATAAATTTGTGGTTTTGGAAACAGCTGCTTTTAGGTTTTCTGCATCTTTGAACTGTTTATAGACAATTGTTTCAATTTTAGTAGAGAAAAGCCGTTTTCATAGTCAAATTTTAATTTGCATTTGTCACCGTCGTCGTCGTTCTTTTTTTACAAACAGTTCGCCTTAAAATTTACTTTTTTTTATTTTTCTGCATTTCATAAATCTCAAACAAGTTTTTTTCCATTAAAAATTCAAACATTCATTAACACAAACACTAAAAAATTAAAAAAAAAATTAAAAAAAGCAAAGTGCAATTTGAACGGCCCGCGTTTGAACCTGATCAGCGTCACGCAGCAGCCAATCAGTAAATGCCCCAAATTATCCAGTCCGATTATACCTAGAAAATTTGCTCCAGCAACTTATATCGGCCCCAACCCCTGCCGGGCTACAGCAACTATGAGAAGTCCAGATCATTGAACTGATCGAAAAATAAAAAAAAGCCGATCTGCGGCACCGCCCTGTGTGAAGCCACCTGTGTGCACACTGCCTCCGCAACATTGATTGCAGATCCCAGTCGCCACAGGTCACAAACAGAAACGACGGATTTTCAGTGGCGTCGCCTGACGCGTCGATGAAACGCTGCGCCAGCATCCACTGGGTGAAGTCAGCGAGCACATCGCAGAAGGTTGCCTCGTGTTGCACCATTGACTGAAAACACGAGAGCGGCGTTGCACTGGTCGGTTACCGGGTTTTATCACGTGAACGCAAAGAACGCAGATGACGCAAAGTGATCGATCGCTAGGCCGATGTCGGTGTCACGTGATCGAGCAACAGTGAATCGGTCTGAATCAAGCTTTGTTGTTGTGATTTTTAGGCAATGTTTTTAGCCAGGGCTAACCGGCAGAGAAGCGTACAGAACGCCATTGAGTAGGGCGCCCATCGAGTTTTCCCTGTCATTAAGTGCCTATACACCCCTCGGCAGGGCTCGATCCCCCGAGCGCACAGACTGCAGTCTAACGCACTACAACCAGGCCACGAGGGCCACCCGTGACTGCTGTCTGCGCTGGCACACCTGCACGATGCCGGTCAACTGCGTGCAGAAGTCTGTCAGCGTTGGATTGGCCACCGGGCGCACGTAACGATGGAACTCCGCCTCCGTCTGCAGTGTCCGTGTGTTCAGCGCGACACACGGAAACTCGATGATTTCCTGGCAGCGGCAAAACAAAGTGCTCGGGTGTAAAGACTGACATACATGTACGCCCATAAACGATGCCGAAATCCATTTCGTGCCAAAATCCATCCAGTTTTACAACTTGCAGGCAAAGCCAAAACGGAAGCTTTGTGGCGTTTTTGAGTGTACATGCGCGGATTCAGCAACAAATAACAAGCATCATGCTGCATCGAATTGCTCCAACCTGGATACCGCACAACGAGGCGTCATTGTCTTGGTCACAAGTGGCTTCAAAATCCAGTGCCAACACGTAGTCCACCTTGTGCACTGCAGCCTGTTTCGCCGCAACATTGCTTGCGCCAGTGGCCATAATTGAAGATCTACGCAACTGACTGGCAAAGCTTGCGCGAGTTCTTTGAGAGAATGTTCGGTTGATTAGTAGCCAGAAATCGTATGTGGCAAAGCGTTGGTGCATGACCTGAAATGGAGGTTGTTCGATTTCGTTTTGCTGAGTTCAGTTCAACAGCCATTACCAGGCTAGACAGAGCGGTTGGCTAGCTCACAATGGAGGCCGTCAACCAAGTTCAAATCACTCCGGATTTCAAGTTTTATTCTGCTGAAACTGTTTTCAATTGTAAAATTGCAAACTATCTATAATACTAAGATAGTTACTGTGTGAGCTGACTGACTGATTAAGTAAGTCTGTTCACATTTTCGTTCCAAAGCATTTTTTTTCAGTTTGAGCCTATTTTGCTATTTAAGTCATCATCTGCTAAAAACTTTACTGCATTTTCTAATGACGATGTTCTTACTCCATTTTCTAATGACAAGGCAATGTTCAAATCGTCATTCTACATGACTTCGTCATCATGATGCCTTTTGCTCATTAGCAACAACTTACATACAATTTTATACATAAAGGACAAATAGCAATTTTGGTGCTCAAAATTTTATAATCGACTGCAAAAGATGAAATAAAAACCGTCTCGATCTGAAACGCTGAAGTGCAACAACGACAAGCGAGACAATCGTAATAATTGCAAGAACTCGATTGTAAACTGAAATGAGTCGCTTATGTTAGGGTAAACGGGTTGAAAGAAGCTAAATAGCAAAACAAAAGCGACCGTTTCATAATGGGTACTCAGAAAAGTGTTGCTAACACTCAATCAAAAAGGCCTGGCTTAGATTAATGCAAGCGCGGAAAAGAAGTAAGCATACCAAACAAAATCGGGTGTTTTGCTACGGGTATTAAGTAAAGTGTTGCTTTTTGTCCTTTCCATTCTATCAAAAAGCTTTGGCTTAGGTTAGGGTAGGCAGGCAAAAGAAGTGAACATACCAACCAAAAGCAGCCATTTCGCAACGGGTTTTCAAAAAAACATTTTGCATTTGTCGTCATTTAAACTCTAAAAGGCTTGGCTTAGGTTAGAGTAAGCGGGAAAAAAGTTTCAGAACAAAAGCTGGCATTTTGCAACAATTATTCAGAAGTGTAGTCTTTTTTATCTTTTACAAACTAAAAGGGTTGGCTCAGATAAGGGTTTTGCAATGTGTATTCAGAAAAAGTGTTTTTTCGTAATTTACACTCCATCGACAAGAAATTCCAGTTCAACAAGGAATAGATTGCGGCATCAACAAAGATGTAGGCACGATCGATGGCGAAGCAGTGGAACGGTCCACATATAATTGATCAATTTTTTACGGGAATGACAGCGACATTAAAAAAAGCTAATAAATGACAATTAATTTTGATTCTTTAAAAGGGAACGTCAGTTGTTTGATGCTGATTAAAAAGATTGTTTTTCATATTGTTGACAAAAAAGCGCGCTTTAAAACTGAAAATACTGTGATTTTCAAAAAAGTAGGAGCATCGAGTACTTCAAGAATGAACGATCATTTCTATGGTTAATCAACAACAATCGGTTAAAGCAGCTCAAAATGAAAATGCAATGCATGTTTCGTCCGGATCGTGGGCGAGGTCAAAAGGCTAAACTCCATTCAAAAATAACAGTTGTATTCAAGAGCTAACCGTGCCGTAGGCACGGGTCAATTGGCTAGTCTA
>JASANC010002337.1:0-47099 GCA_030248135.1 Theristus sp. LFF4_11 | reverse complement strand
ATCGCAAACCAATTGATACTGCAATGAATGCATTGAAAGATATTTTCAATTCGTCATAAGGAAACGAATAATATGCACTAACTTCCGACGTCATGGTGTGCCCGAAAGACGGATCAAACAGAAACGTGCTGTTTGCACCGTCAGTGCATTTTGTGACATTATCAGCTGCGTAGCATTATGAGTCATATGTGAGATTGAAAGCAGTTTTTCGGTGAACCTGGTGATATTTGACAAGAGCGTTATAAAACGTTATACACGATGATAGAGATCGTTGTCCAATGAACGCCCAGGACATTTCCTCTTTAGAACGCAAGGAAAAAAAACACCCAGACGGAGCAGAGTAACAATGCCACGGTCAACTGGTAGATCCTGTGACGCCAACCAAATTCGGTTAACAGACGATCCGCATCCAATCTCTCAATTTCCATGTTAGTTTTCTCTTTCATTGGTTATTTTAAACAAAACATAATGTTATAAAGGTGACAAGTAAGTAAAAGTTGCAAATACATATTTAGTTCCACTCCACCCACAAAGTTGTCCACAAGTGTTTAGCAAAAAGATGTCTAACGCTTTGATGATAACAGACAGACCCACACCGTGTATTGTTTGTTGACCTCACGGGATTCACAGTTTTAAAACAAATCGATAAAACGATTTCTTATCAGTGAATGAACAAGAAAACTAAGTGCATTAAACAGCTTATTCACATTTTATGCTTGCACATAAATCTCGTTTGATCAATCAGTCTCGCGGAAGGGCTTCGAGGAAATTTTCAGACAACCCCTGAAACATAAACAGCAACAACGTGTAACATGCTACATGAACGAACTTGAAAGCTACACAGCCACAAAAAAGCAGTCCGTGTAGAGATGTAACGGTCAAAAAAATTTTTATTAAAAAAAGTAAAAAATGAGCATTTTTTATTAAAAATTTTTGAAATTTTTTCTTTAATGTGCCCTGAAAATGCCGTTTTTGGCATAATTTTTCGAAAGTTCAACAAAAATTTTCTTTGACTTTACCTTGTCACTTAGTCTTCAACGCTGCAGGTGGTATTCTGGATCGATTTATCGACTGTTTTCAGCCTTGGTGAGTGATGATCGACTCGCGCATTGAAGTACTTGAGCGTCGCAAAGGCTAGTTCAACAAATTCCGATGCCGCTAAGGTGAGATAGAAGCAGAGAACTTACATTTATGCATCGTTTTTCAGGATCTCGAAAGGTCGAAATTGCACTGTCTGCCACTGCAAGCGTAACTTCGTTGGTTGCTCGTTGCTGTTTCGCCTCGTGTCGTCAGCATGATCACACCGGTTTGTTGTTGAACTTGTTTCCGTGTTATTTGAGGTGAATTGAGAGGCAAAACACGAGACGTGATGTCGTGGTCGTCGGTGGGAAAATGGGGTCGCCGAAACCAAGTCTGAAATTTTCACCCTCCTCCCATATGAGTGGGGGTCATATGGTTAAGTCGGTGGCTCCTCAGATGGTGATATTCGGACTCCCTGAAAAATTCTGAACAACTTTGATTAAAAAAAATGAAAAAAAATTTTTTTTAAAGAAAAAAATAGAATTTTTTTTTGACATCTCTAAGTCCGTGTATACACGGTAACGGTCTTTGTGTCGTGCGCACATACGGAGAACTAATTCGCGTCGCTAAAAAGTCGTGTGGTATGTCCGAACGTGCGGACGGACAAGCTTGCGCACGCGAATTAGAATTTCGTGCGCACATCCGTCGAACGACTTTTTGCTGCCAGCAGCAATAAGTCGTCGGACAGTCGCATTGAATTACTCTGGACTGGACTACAGTATGGCCGAATAAATGAGGCAGTCCATCAAGGCGGAATCAGCCGCAGACTAGGAGTGGTCTTTTTCAAAAAAAGCCAACATAATTCCCAATCATGAGTACAAGGGATAAAGAATGAACAGAATAGCTCGGATAATCCATTAGTTTAAAAAACGCGTCAAATTTGGCACACAATTCAGTTTCTGAACGTCTTTTTTCTTTCATTCAAAATTTGCGCGCTCCTTGCACCCTGAAAAAAGCTGCCATGTTTAACCGGCCATACCGTACACAAATGTTTTTGTTTTTGGACCGATTTCGCCAATTTCCGCAGCCGATTCGCCCGAAATCGTCACAATAACAATCCTAGCGTTGCACTCACACAAAAACTAACCTAAAATTAGAGATCAGCCAGCGCATTGAATTACTCTGGACCACACAATTTTCTTGTTTTTTGTTTTAGCCCGATTTCGCCAATTTCCACGGCCGATTCACCCAAAATCATCAAGATTCAATATCTAGAGTTGTTTACATTAGAAAACTAACTTCAAATTCGTGATCTGCGCATTTAATTACTCCGAACTACACCATTTTTTGTTTCTGAACCGATTTCGCCGATTTTCACGGCCGATTCTTCCGAAACCATTACGATTGGTGATTTGGTTGCTAATTTTTATGTTGTTTGTTTCAACTAGTTATGTGTTTGAACTTGAGTTCTTCAGCTGTTCTTAGTTTTAAAGCGGTCTTGCAAACTTATTTGCTGATGTAAAACTGTTATTGTTGTAGTCAAAACATGCATATTGATGCGATCTTGCGATCAACGGAAAAAATACTCATTCTTCTGCGGTTTCTTAATATTTTTCAACAAATGAAGATCGAATTCAAACTCTCAGTTGTCTTTTTCACCCCAAGAAACGTTTTTGGTTTGTCAAAAAACGTTTTCTTTCACACACGGAAATTGCAAACGCACGTTAAATCTCGCATTTGCTGTCATTTTGTGCAAAAGGAGTAAATTTTGAGCCTTGGGTTGGTAAGTATTGTGGAAAAATAAATGCAAAATTTGAAAAAAATTTAAAATTTTTTTACCCTATCATAACAGTCAGAATCAGTCAGCAGAATTTTCTTTTGTATCACTGAAACTGCGCACACATTTTATGACACAGTCGAAAAAAGGGGAGAAGAATAAGTAACAGCTTTTCAAAAACGATATTATGCGCACACAGCGTGTGCAGAAGATCACCACAAAAAATTTCTCGTGCACACAGCATTGAGCATACCGATTGATAATCTACCGGTATGCGGCAGAAAAAATTCTCAGCTCATTTTATGCTCACAGTGCGAGGCAAAGTAAGTTTGGAATTTTAGCGCGAACAACCAATGAGGCATATTATGCCGGCATCCGCTGTCCGCTTCGCTCGCGAATAGCCAATTTGCAAATTTTTAATCCGTTTTGCGAAGTTCACAACAATGTTTATTCGTTTCTTTTTACTTGGGTATGCTTAGCTGCCACAAACGTCGCTGTTCTGTTTCGAACCACAGAACACGTTTTAAATGTCTGCAGTTTTCCGTGATCACAAAGATAATCTCAAGTTAACACTTAACATTTCAGCTAATTTTTTGAAGATTCCATACTTAACTTTGGGGTTTTGGGGTCGTAGACATTGAAGCATCTGCCGTGCATAAAGAAGATTGCATCGTCAGCAGTGAAAAGAAAAGTAGATTTTTTGGTAAATTCAATTTACAGTGTATTTCTATATCATGTGCAACTGGCTGATTGCTTACTTTCACAGCTACGCTGTGCTTAGCGTACGTCCACCACTCAGCGTTCAAAGAGATGTGTCAGCTTTCTGTTGTGTATTTTTTTGTCTAAAAGAACAATGCAGGATTTGTTTTTTAATACTTTCCTGGAACAAATTTTTCTGAAGTCACTGTTTTTTTGTTGGAGCAGCCAAGCCACCGATTTTTTTCTGGTTTTGCTGCATTTTGTCAAAATGGATTGGACCACTCAGCAGCGCGGTGTTGAGCAGTACAACAACAGTTACTTGTGCGTTTCATCGACAATTCGATTTGCACAGTATCGACCAGGCTCCAAATGCACCACAATTTGGTTGTAGCACGCGAATTTGTGTGAAACTGAAAATGTTTATCACAGAAAAACGGGCTCTGGTCGGCCAATCTCTTCATCATCAGCAGAAAATCAGTAATCAGAAAAGAAACAAAAATTCTGAAACACCTCCTTGAGCCGAGTGGTGGACGTGCGCTAAGCGCAGCGAAAATTGGCATGAAAACTCAAATTTTTTTGCGTTTTCACTATTTCGTTTCGCATTAGTAGGGTGAAAAAATTCGTCTGAAATTTTAAAACAAAAAATGAGAAGTTATGATGAGTAATGACAATGTGTGATTAAAATTTTAGCCCAAACCATCCACTCATTGGCGAGCTATAGCCGATTCGTACGTAGTTTTTTTTGGATCACCCTGTAAACTGCATCTCGGTGATTTCAAACCAAAACCCAGCTCCGTACTCGGAATTGAAATCAAGAATTAGCCAGAAAAACGTGGCAGAACCAAAAACAAACCAACCAGGTGAAGTGTGTCCGTCCACTATCAAAGTAAGCAGCGCAGCGGACGCGGACAGTAAGTAGCACGACGGTTGTTCTCATGCACGAGTGGAGTAGATCTTCAAATGAGCCCGTTGTTTGTTTGACGGTGACTTGAGAGCATGGGTCGAGCCAGTACCGTGGGCGGGGAGGGGGCCCCCAGAGCCCCAGAGAGCAGAGACCGTCGGGTCCGGGTGGGGGGGCACCGTGTCACCCGGCACCCCCCCCCCCATCGGACCCCCCTCGAAAATTTGGCCGACACACACACCCCCCCCCATGAAATTTTGTCTGGCGACGCGGACACCCCCCCCCCCATAATTTTCTGAACACCGTATAATTTTTTTTCGAAAATCATGATTTTTTGTCTACAAAGTCGTAAGGTTCCACAATATAAGCTGAATATATGATAACTTGACATCAGTACCGTGGGCGGGGGGTGGGGGGGGGTACACCTAGGGTTAGGGGAAAAAAAATCCGGATTTTTTTTTTAAATTAAAAAAAAAAAAATTTTTTTAAAAAAAATTTTTTTTTACAAGTTAGGTTCGTTCGAAGCGTCTCGTCGAGCTGAGTTCATCTAGACTATTTTCAGAACGATCCGGGAAACTATAAGAGCGAAAATCGTGTTTTATTGAAATTATGTCCATTTCATAGAGGGAAAGTTGCATTTTCAACAGTAAAACAGGGCAATTTTTCACGTGTACTTGAATATTGAACCGTTCTTAGTGGTTCCTCTTTAGAAAATTACCAAAATTTGACTGTGTTCAAAAATTCCTGTTTGCTGCAGCTAAGTCGGCAACCCCTGTCGACCCGGTCGCCCCCCCCCCCAAGACACTTACTTTCAGGTTCAACCAGCTATGCTATCTGCCACATGGCGAGAGCCCACTCTTCAAATCATCGTATCGAAAACACGTACCATGATTTCGCGATCACGTTGCGGGCAACTGACAGACGCAAGTTTAACACGTTAGTTTAGCTCAGCACGCAAGTTTTAACATGTGGCCATGTTATCGGGTATCTGAAAAACGGTCGTGTGATGTGGTATTAACCAACATCTCCGCTCAAATTGTTTAACAATATATCGCACAACTCCATTGTAGACCTATAACATACGCCAATCAACAAGATATCATGTTCATCTCATGGCCTACCGACTGAAAAACATGTTCTAAGTTGCAAGAAAACGATTTCTGAAACGATATTTCAATTCAGTTAAGTCATTTCAACGCTAAAAATTGACTCTAGAAGTCATCCAAATCGAAAAACATGGAGTACGTCGGTCAAAATGACCAAATAATGACATTAACCTAAGCACACAAAGAAGTTGGGAAGAAAATTTGGTTTGAACTTTCAAAAAATTATGCCATAAATCGAATTTTCAGAGCAAAGTAGAAGAAAAAATTTTCAAAATTTTTTTTAAGTTTGAAAAAAAAAAATCCAAATTAAAAAAAAAAACAAAAAAAAAATAAAAAAAAATTTTTTTTTCAAAGCCCCTAACCCTAGGTACACCCCCCCAGAGCACCCGAGACCGTCGGGTGGGGGGGGGGTGGGGGGGGGCACCGTGCCACCCCCCCTAAAACCGGGCACCCCCCCCCCATCGTACCCCCCCTCGAAAATTTGGCCGACACCCCCCCCACCCCCCCATGAAATTTTGTCTGGCGGACACCCCCCCCCCCGAAATTTTCTGCACACCCTAAAATTTTTTTCGAAAATCATGATTTTTTGTCTATAAAGTCCATAATATAAGCTGAATATATGATAACTTGACCATCTTCATTGTAATTTCAACGATTTTGCAGCAAAATTTAGCGTTTTTCCTTCAAAATTCAAGCGAAAAATTATCATGGGAGGGGTGGGGGGGGGGGGTGGGGACCCCCACAGAAAATTTTGAAAAAATGCACCCCCCCAGGGGACCCCCCTGGGGGGGTCCCACGTTACCCTAGGTTGGCCCCCCCCCTCCCTTTTTGGTCGGCACCCCCCCCCCCCACGGTACCATACCCCCCCCTCGAAATTTTTTTTGGGCCCACGGTACTGCTTGACATTCTTCATTGTAGTTTCAAAGATTTTGCAGCAAAATTTAGCGTTTTTCCTTCAAAATTTAAGAGAAAAAAATATCATGGGGGCGGGGGGGGACGGGGGGTGCGCACCAGTACCGTGGGCCCAAAAAAAATTCGAAGGGGGGGGAGGGGGTATCAGTACCGTGGGCCATAGTTGTTCTAGGGGGGGCCTGGGGGGGGGCCGGCCCCCCCCAAAAATTTTCGAATCTATCTCTATCAAACAAGTTTTTTCGGCTCAGCTATTATCTATAACGATAACGATGTAACGATGTAACGTTTATCTTACCAAGGTAGTGACACGATGCCGAAGCATCGAAATTGGTAATACCCGTTAGTACAAAATACAATGAAACAATCAATAACATCACTAGCCAATTGACCCGTGCCTACGGCACGGTTAGCTAATAATACAATTATTATTTTTGAGTGGATTTTGGCCTTTTGAACCGTGCTAAAAATGCATTGCATTTTGATTTTTAGCTGCTTTAGTCGTTCGCGTTCAAATGATCAAAAACAATCTTCTGATCCGGAACACAATCTTTACTGCATTTCCTTTTAAAGTTAAAAACAATCTTTTTAAATCACCAATGGTTAATTGCTGTTCCCGTTAAAAATATGTAAAACGATTTTAAAGTTAGTTGAATTGAAACGACAAAAAGTAACATTTTATAAAAATCGTTTTTGAATGTAATGTAATTTTAATTTTGAAATTTTGGTTTTGAAATTGACACATTTCTAATTAAATCCGCGTGTTAAAAACAAATTTAAAATGCGAAGTTTATAATTTTGCTGTTACGGTATGTTTTTTACCCGTTCACCCTGCTCCAAGCCAATCCTTTTTTGTACAGTGACAATACAAAAAAGTTAACAAAAAATGTAAAAAAATGACGTTTAAATAAAAAAAAACATTTAAAAAACTGTTTTTATACCTTAACGTATACCCTAACATATAAGCCAAGCCTTTTCGCAAAGTGAAAATGAACAAATAACTGCTTTGAAAGCCATCTTGCTTTCTAATCAGATTTTTAGTTTATCACGCACTTCATTAACAAACCCCGTTTATTTGATTTTGCAGTTAATTTTTTTAGTTGAGTTGTTTAGATAAAACTTTTCTGTTTTTGAAAAAGTCTTAAGCAATAACTTTTCAACATTTTTCTGTTTTTGAAAACGTTCTCATGCAATAACTGTTTAACCAAATGATAATGAAAAATATTGTCTTGAAAGCAAAGTGCAATGTGCACTTGCAATTTCGATGTCGTTTTGCAACCTGATTAAAAAAAACAATTGCAATGATTCTTCATAGTTGGTTTTCTTTCATCTTTCGCTTTCGGTCAGTTTGAATAGCAACAATTGCCATTAATTGTCGATCGTATTTTAAGGCGCTGTCGCAGAAGACCAAAGAGTATCATGATGACTTCGCAGTACAGAGTAACGTTTTTGAGAAAATGATTTGCAGTACAGAGTAACGTTTTTATCATGATGACTTCGCAGTACAGAGTAACGTTTTTGAGAAAATGATTTGCAGTGCAGAGTAACGTTTTTGAGAAAATGATTTGCATTATTAATAATAGGTTAAGAAATTGAGATTTAGCTATCTTAAATAGCAAAAATAAGCGCCAATTCAAATTGCAAAAAAGTGACACGGACACCACTATTATCTTAGTATTATGATTTTCTCAAATATTGTCAGCCAGTGTCAACGCGTTCTGCTCTAAACTTGCTGACGTGACTCTCCGTTGTACTTTGAGTAACTTTTAAATCTTAAACGACCCAATGGGAACCCCGTTCAAACGAAAAAATGGCGGTTTTTGGTCGATTTTGGACGAAAATCAACTGGTTACCGGTGTGTTACTACTTACACTGAGAATTATAGGCATTCTGCAAATACTAAGTTCGTAGCCAGTGAGGCTACATCTCTGGCTGCAAAACGGTGTTTGAATTGTGACCCATTATTAATTTTACCCGTTTGTAAAAAAATTTCTTGTAAAGAAAATTTTAGTTTTTGCTTAAAATTAGCGCTTGTCCGAGACATATTGTTAAAAATAAAAAAGATCCCCAAGTTTCAGAAAAATTCACTCTGATAGAAAGTTAGCCCTAATTCTGGGCTACACGGTGGTGTAAAAAATCTGCTATTCCCGAGCCATTTTTGCCATTTAAGACTCGCTTTTTGAGTCGACCGACCCGACCTCCACACCTCTAGGCACAGTTTTTGAAAAGTTTTTAGAAATTAGCACCAATCGAACCGCCTCGATGCGCTGAGTTCGAAAATCATATTTGTTTTTTAATTTGACCTTTTTTTATAGTCAAAAACAAGGAAAAACCGTTTTTTTGAGCGACCTTCAGAAACATAGCTCTAACTCGCTTTTGCTTCGAGCTATTAACAAAATTCAAAAACCAATCGATTTTTCTTGTGCTCGCGCACATTTTTCGTAATAACATTGTTATACAAAAAATGCTGTTTTATGCTCTAAATTTGAGAAAAACTAAAAGAGTTTGTGGTTTTTGCTATGTCCATTAAGAAGTAACGAAGCATTACAGTATCGGTCGCCCGCATGCGTACAGGGTATTTCCTGGTATGTCAACAAATTGTAGAGCAAAGGAGACAAAAATCAAATTACGGGTATTGGGGCAACTTTTTGCGCTGAATCCAAAAAAATAAGTACCGTTGCAAAATTTTGCTACAGTAACCCAATATTCGCAATTTTTGGCTTTTTTGGTCTTTTTTGGATTATTTCTGGTCCGTGTGGTGTTATACTTGAACTAATCAGGCCAAATTTGGTATCAATCGGCTCCCCTTGATAATACAAACAATTTCCATTCAGATAGCGCAACTGTATTGTGATTACCGTAACCCGCAGAGCAAGGTTTTTACCATTTTTAACCATTTTTAGGCCTGAAAGTGACATTTTTGATTCCTGTAGTGTTCTAGTTGTTCGAATTGAATCAAGTTTGTATCAGTCAATTACTCTTGGTCAGGCAAACAGCTTTCATTCAGATACCGTAACCATAGCTTGACTTTCGTACCCCTTGAAGCACGGCATTCTACCAAGTTTTCACCATTTTCAGGCATGAAATTGGCTTTATATATCGTTTGAACGGGGTTCCCATTGGGTCGTTTAAGATTTCAAAGTTACTCAAAGTACAACGGAGAGTCACGTCAGCAAGTTTAGAGCAGAACGCGTTGACACTGGCTGACAATATTTAGGAAAAATGGCAAAAAACCATTTTTTGTCATTTTTGGCTGACAGGCTAACGGAAACCCTTTTTTAAATGGCAAAAATAGCTCGGGAATAGCAGATTTTTAACACCAACGTGAAGCCCAGAATTAGGGCTAACTTTCTATCAGAGTGAATTTTTTTGAATCTTGGGGATCTTTTTTTATTTTTAACAATATGTCTCGGACAAGCGATAATTTTAGGCCTGAACTAAAACTTTCTTAAATTTAATCAAAAAGTAGTGGATCTGATTCAGTTTGTTCTCCTCTTTCACGTGGTCACCTCGGATTTGCGTAAAATTGTTTCAAAAGCCCAAAAAATGCAATTCGGTGATCGGTCGCCGGAGTCACCGGCGCCCGTCGGCCAACACATAAAATGGCCATAACTCGGGATAGGGTGGGTCTTTGGCCGAAAAATTTTGTGCACTTACTCAGGACACTTAATAGCATCGTTTTAGCGCAAAATGTCCAAATTCCATTTTTTGGCCATCGAGCGCTAGTCATACCGCTTTTATATGCAAGACGTTTTTAAGCTCGCCACTGCCGAGATTCGATTTCACTCAGCATCAAGAGCAGTTGACTGATGGAGCGGTGGTGATCGAAGGAGAACGGGTGCACGTCAACAAAGGGGTGGGTGTAGGGTTAGGGGAAAAAAAAATCCGGATTTTTTTTTAAATTAAAAAAAATTTTTTAAAAAAAAAAAAAATTTTTTTTTACAAGTTAGGTTTGTTCGAAGCGTCTCGTCGAGCTGAGTTCATCTAGACTATTTTCAGAACGATCCGGAAAACTATAAGAGCGAAAATCGTGTTTTATTGAAATTATGTCCATTTCATAGAGGGAAAGTTGCATTTTCAACAGTAAAACAGGACAATTTTCGACGTGTACTTGAATATTGAACCGTTCTTAGTTGTTCCTCTTTAGAAAATTACCAAAATTTGACTGTGTTCAAAAATTCCTGTTTGCTGTAGCTAATTCGGCAACCCCTGTCGACCCGGTCGCCCCCCCCCCCCAAGACACTTACTTTCAGGTTCAACCAGCTATGCTATCTGCCACATGGCGAGAGCCCACTCTTCAAATCATCGTATCGAAAACACGTACCATGATTTCGCGATCACGTTGCGGGCAACTGACAGACGCAAGTTTAACACGTTAGTTTAGCTCAGCACGCAAGTTTTAACATGTGGCCATGTTATCGGGTATCTGAAAAACGGTCGTGTGATGTGGTATTAACCAACATCTCCGCTCCAATTGTTTAACAATATATCGCACAACTCCATTGTAGACCTATAACATACGCCAATCAACAAAATATCATGTTCATCTCATGGCCTACCGACTGAAAAAACATGTTCTAAGTTGCAAGAAAACGATTTCTGAAACGATATTTCAATTCAGTTAAGTCATTTCAACGCTAAAAATTGACTCTAGAAGTCATCCAAATCGAAAAACATGGAGTACGTCGGTCAAAATGACCAAATAATGACATGTACCTGAGCACACAAAGAAGTTGGGAAGAAAATTTGGTTTGAACTTTCAAAAAATTATGCCATAAATCGAATTTTCAGAGCAAAGTAGAAGAAAAATTTTTCAAACTTTTTTTTTAAGTTTGAAAAAAAAATCCAAATTTTTTTTAAAAAAAAAAAACGAAAAAAAATAAAAAAAATTTTTTTTTTTCAAAGCCCCTAACCCTAGGTGGGTGTCCATGTCCAATGCTTGCTCTTGTTGTGACTGGCAGGAAACCCAGCATTTTGAGACAGCAGCGGATTGGCAGAAAAAATGGGAAGTCCGTTGCCAGAAACACTGAGTAAAACAGCTGCTTCAGTCATTTTTATTTGTTGATCACAAAAAACATTGTCACTGTTGAATATATTTTTTCTGTTGCTTCTGCAGCTTTTGTCGGTTACGTCGCCAGTGTTCCGTCAGTTGTTTCATGGTGCGTTCAGTGAGTCGCAGATGGAAGAGGTGCCGTTGGAGGATGTTGCCTACGACGAGTTCTTGGAGCTGCTTCGCGTCATCTATCCATCGCGTCATCAGATCACCGGTGGGTGTAGGGTTGGTAAAAAACCGGTTTTTTATTTTGCCAGGAAAAAAACGGGTTCTTTTCCGTTTTAAAACCGTTTTAAAACCGAAAAAACCGAATGTTTCCCAGCTCCTAAACTTTTCAAAGCCTGGCATCTTGAACTCAAAATGGCAAATACATTAAAACTCCATTTAGCTATTTTTTTGCTACCCAATTTTTTGTTTCAAATCAAACCAATTTCGCTGTTTTTGGTTTTCAGGGCAGCACGTTCAATAAATTGAAAACAACGACTGGGCAGTGACCGTGCAGGTGTGGGGAGCGGGGGGACGGTTGCAAGGAGACCGGATAGCTGACCACTATTAGGGGGCAAGATTTGCAGAACTGAAAAGTGAAACCGGTAGCGGATGGCGTTTGAAAAATAACATTTCATCAGTTACCGTTTCAAATCGGCAACATCGTCAGTCAGTCTGCATCTGCACTTAGTTTAGCAGTCATTTTGTCTTCATCGTATTTCATTTGACTCTTGACACAAAAGCTCTGCAAAATGATGCTTCAGCAGTTCAGTTCGACACAGTTCACTGCACCGTTTTTTCAAAAATATAATTTTACATTTTATCAATCAAACGAAGAATTGTGATTTTTGACCACGAAGTTTGAAAATTTTTAAGGTAAAAAACCGGTTCTTTATTTTTTTAGGAAAAAAACTGAAAAAAACGGTTTTAAAACGGAAAAGAACCCGTTTTTCCTGTGCCAACCCAAGGTGGGTGTACGTTCTTGCGCAATTTTAGGGTCGAGCAGTGAATTCGTGCCGTGTATTCTCAAAAAGATTTTTTCAAAAAAAGATTCAAAACAGCAAAAAGCGTCGAGTCGCTGTTGAAGTTGGCCGACCAGTTCGACATTGCGTTTGTGACGAGGGAGTGCGAGCAGTTTCTACTGACCGATGCCACTTTCTCGTTGGCCAAAAAAATCGTGCTTGCTGATCGCTACCGTCTGCGGCAGTTGTTGGTCCACTGCATGTGTCAGCTGCGGAAAGACAAAAACAAAGTGGCCACGGTGAAAAACTCTGACGAGTATAAAGCTATGACGGCGGAGCTGAAAGTCGCCACCCTTGAGCAAGCTTACGAGTGATTCCATGGTTGATTCACTGTTTGTTGTTCATGGTTGTCTTTTCCTTTTTTTCTGTTTGATTTGTGTTTGTGGAGTGGAGTATATTGCATGGGTGAAATTTGTTTTCTTTCGTGTCTCATGGCGATGTTCGTTTGCGGCCTTCTGTTTTTTCTAATCAAATTAGATGTTTAGAGCAATGGAGTGTGTGGCAGGGTTTTTTTTAAAAACGCCCTAGGTGTCCGCCTGTCTTGTGACACCTAAACTCAAATTTTGGCATCTTTTTGCAAAAAATCAAGGTGTCCGAATAGTGGAACCGTGTTTTCGGCAACCGATTTTGGCTATCAGTGCGAAAAAAATCAGAAAAAAGGGTTGTGAAAACGCATTTTCCGTTGGGACTTTTTCAGGTGTCTTATGACATCTAAATGCAAAATTTTAGATCTCGTCCAAAAATTTCAGGAGTCACGTGACACCTGTTTGGGTGCAAAAAAAACCTGAAGTGTGCGATGTGAACCTTTCCAAAAGTTGTGTTTTTCACGCTCAATTGCCAGAAATAAATGTGTCGATCACAGTGCACCAGCCTCTCAAAATATCGATAGTTGTAGCTTTGGCCGCCGTATTTGCAGGGTTCTTGATTTTTTTATTGTTCGATCGAAAATGCCGAACAGCTTTTACTTCACTTGCCAAACAGCGCAGTTTACTTTGAAAACTCCTTTCAAGTTGTTTTATAAATCTGTCAACCTTCTTGCAAATTTTCGATTCTGTCCATTCGAAATATTTTCACATGCTGTTTGCATCGAACTGATGAGGCCAATTTGTGAGTCCAGTTCAAAAGTATCCCGACTCCACTTTTCAGTTCCTCTGTTCATCAACGGCGAACAAAACAAACGTCAGGTGAAAAGACGGGCCTGAACCTGGGGTGACCAAATTGTGTCCAGCTATCGGTTTTGCCAGCGGAATATCAGCTGAAGAATTTGCATTTTGACTGACGACGCTGTCGCAAAATGCAGAATCAAGGTATGATCTTTTATTTTGGTCCCGCAACTCAATGCGCGCATGGATTTGTAAACAGTTTCATGGATTATGCGGGAATTCAAAATTGGAAGAGTGTTTCGAGTCCCCTACATTGGGCCGAGTCACTTAAGGCCCATTCATGCACACAAATTTTTACGGCACGTCACGTCACGTCTTCATTCATGATGCAAAAAACAGCCATCCGGCACGTCCGTCAAGCTTTAGATCACGCGCTCGTTCATACCTGCGCACGTCGACGGACGGCAAAAAGGGAGGTATGAATGAAGACGTGACGTGACGTGCCGTGCCGGATAATTTTAGAAACTGGCCTAAAAAGCCGTACGTCAACATATGCAAAATTCAATAATTTATTGATTAATTTAAATTGGCATTTGTGTGTTTCAAATATTTCAAATAACACCGCGCTTTGAAAGCTGTCCAGATTTGTTTTTTTTGTTGTTTATTTTCGTTGTTCTTTCAACGATGTCGCGAAAAGTTGGGAGAAACACAGGTTTGCTTTCGGGGGGGGTACAATTCCGGCCCGCTAATTCCGGCCTGAAGAATTCCCGCCCGCTCATTCCGGCCCGAAGAATTCCGGCCCGGAGAGTGACGGCCCGGAGAGTGACGGCCCGGAGAATTTTCGCCAGCGCGAACAATATTAAACCACACGAAGTGATTTTGGTAATGAAATAATAAAATAAAAATATCGATGTTCACATGTTACAGTGTATTTTCAATGATGTTCGTCCTGTTTGCTTTTTTGGAAAGTGAAACCTTTGGAAAAAAGAAACTAGGTACAACTAAATTTTGAAATTTTTTATCATGAACAGGATTTGTGACCCTTTTACCTTATCAAAAAGGCTTGGCTTAGGATTAGGAACCTACAACAAGTCACTGCAAGCAAGTTCTAAACAAAACTAAAAAATCACTTAAGAATTTATTTACCAAAAATCACTTCGTACGGTTTAATATTGTTCTTGCTGGCGAAAATTCTCCGGGCCGGAATTCTCCGGGCCGGAATTCTTCGGGCCGGAATTCTTCGGGCCGGAATGAGCGGGCCGGAATTCTACAGGCCGGAATTTCGCGGGCCGGAATAGTACACGAGCCGTTTGCTTTTCCCTGTTGGTCTCTGACTAGAGATGTAACGGTCAAAAAAAAAATTTTTTTATTTTTTTAAGTAAAAAATAAGCATTTTTTTATTTTTTTTATTAAAAATTTTTGAAATTTTTTCTTTAATGTGCCTTGAAAATGCCGTTTTTTGGCATAATTTTTCGAAAGTTCAACAAAAATTTTCTTTGACTTTACCTTGTCACTTAGTCTTCAACGCTGCAGGTAGTATTCTGGATCGATTTATTGACTGTTTTCAGCTTTGGTGAGTGATGATCGACTCGCGCATTGAAGTACTTGAGCGTCGCAAAGGCTAGTTCAACAAATTCCGATGCCGCTAAGGTGAGATAGAAGCAGAGAACTCACATTTATGCATCGTTTTTCAGGATCTCGAAAGGTCGAAATTGCACTGTCTGCCACTGCAAGCGTAACTTCGTTGGTTGCTCGTTGCTGTTTCGCCTCGTGTCGTCAGCATGATCACACCGGTTTGTTGTTGAACTTGTTTCCGTGTTATTTGAGGTGAATTGAGAGGCAAAACACGAGACGTGATGTCGTCGGTGGGAAAATGGGGTCGCCGAAACCAAGTCTGAAATTTTCACCCTCCTCCCATATGAGTGGGGGTATCGGGTTAGGGGCTTTGAAAAAAAAAATTTTTTTATTTTTTTTCGTTTTTTTTTTAATTTGGATTTTTTTTTCAATCTTAAAAAAAAAATTTGAAAAATTTTTCTTCTACTTTGCTCTGAAAATTCGATTTATGGCATAATTTTTTGAAAGTTCAAACCAAATTTTCTTCCCAACTTCTTTGTGTGCTTAGGTACATGTCATTATTTGGTCATTTTGACCGACGTACTCCATGTTTTTCGATTTGGATGACTTCTAGAGTCAATTTTTAGCGTTGAAATGACTTAACTGAATTGAAATATCGTTTCAGAAATCGTTTTCTTGCAACTTAGAACATGTTTTTTCAGTCGGTAGGCCATGAGATGAACATGATATCTTGTTGATTGGCGTACGTTATAGGTCTACAATGGAGTTGTGCGATATATTGTTAAACAATTGGAGCGGGGATGTTGGTTAATACCACATCACACGACCGTTTTTCAGATACCCGATAACATGGCCACATGTTAAAACTTGCGTGCTGAGCTAAACTAACGTGTTAAACTTGCGTCTGTCAGTTGCCCGCAACGTGATCGCGAAATCATGGTACGTGTTTTCGATACGATGATTTGAAGAGTGGGCTCTCGCCATGTGGCAGATAGCATAGCTGGTTGAACCTGAAAGTAAGTGTCTTGGGGGGGGGGGGCGACCGGGTCGACAGGGGTTGCCGACTTAGCTACAGCAAACAAGAATTTTTGAACACAGTCAAATTTTGGTAATTTTCTAAAGAGGAACAACTAAGAACGGTTCAATATTCAAGTACACGTCGAAAATTGTCCTGTTTTACTGTTGAAAATGCAACTTTCCCTCTATGAAATGGACATAATTTCAATAAAACACGATTTTCGCTCTTATAGTTTTCCGGATCGTTCTGAAAATAGTCTAGATGAACTCAGCTCGACGAGACGCTTCGAACAAACCTAACTTCTAAAAAAAATTAAAAAAAAATTTTTTTTAATTTAAAAAAAATCCGGATTTTTTTTTCCCTAACCCTAAGTGGGGTCATATGGTAAGTCGGTGGCTCCTCAGATGGTGATATTCGGACTCCCTGAAAAATTCTGAACAACTTTGATTTAAAAAAAAATTTAAAAAAATTTTAAAAAAGAAAAAAAATAGAAATTTTTTTTGACATCTCTATCTCTGACTACTATGACGCAAATGCAAAAATTTGTTGGTGAAAACCAAACAACTTCTATTCATTTGAATATCATCAACTTTTTGAAACAAAAAGCGAATCGTAGCCGCCAGGAACTTAACCGCACGCATTGTTTGCTTTCAGCGGGAAATACTACCCGTTGCGCTTTTGCCTCATTAGTAAGGGATGCAGTTATAGTGCTACACGTGTACTGGGCATCTTAGTGCATGCACACATTCTTTACAAGCTGTGTGTCGAGTGAGCATGTGTGTTCGCTGCACGCCAGCACGCCTGTGGTAACTCCTGGTCCTCATTGGCATTTTTTCTAACCGTATTAACACCTGAAACCGAAAATTTTCATAATTTTTCAACCGAAACCGAAAAGATAATCATGAAATCAACTAAAATTTTTTTTTAAACTTCAATTTTAACGTGGCTAGAACTGCGTTGCAGCAAATTTTATTGTTGATTATCCCATGATTATGTTCTAATTTGCAGCAATATCACCGCAATTCGTTCAAATAATTGAAAAAATAGCAAACAAACAAAATGAATACAGAAAATCAAACCATCTTCGCATCTCGACGTACGGTTTTTTAGGTTCGTTCCTAACATTATCCGGCACGGCACGTCACGTCACGTCTTCATTCATACCTCCCTTTTTGCCGTCCGTCGACGCACGTCGACGTGCGCAGGTATGAATGAGCATAAAATCTAAAATGATCCGGCACGTCACTTCACGTCACGTCTTCATTCATACCTCTCTTTTTGACGTCCGTCGACACACGTCGGCGTGTGCAGGTATGAATGAGCAGAAAATCTAAAATGATCCGGCACGTCACTTTACCGCACGTCTTCATTCATACATGACGTGCCGTGACGTGACGTGCCGGATATATAAACGTCTTGCATGAATGGGCCTTTAGGCCACTGTCGATTGCCACATAAAGATTGAAACTAGTTTTCTTTCCACTTCTGCACACGCATTCAGTTGCAGAACTTAAAAAATTGATATTAAACTTTCGGACGTTTGTATTTGCCAGAATTTTTTCCGATAGATGAAGGAAGATTTTATGGGGAGCACGATCTCCAACATGAAGGTTTTGGGGGACACCGCAGGCAGACGAAATCGGACTTTACCAAGTTTTGTATAAAAATCGAGAAGCATTATATATAAATCTGAATTTGCTTAAAAGTCAGCAAAAATCGTGGTTTTGCAAAAAAAATAAAATTAGGTCTAAAATAGTAAAAAATTTCGTTAGTTTTGTTAAAATTTTGGAAGAAAAAATTTGAATCCGCTGGCTGAAAGTTTTCCACATTGATAGATGAGAGGGGCGCCACCATACTACAACCTTGATTGCAGGCGCCACCATCAGCGGAACGACGCAAAAGTTCAAGCCACCGATCGCGACGGACACAATGATGAAAAACGGGACATCAATATTAGCACGGACGAAACACCAATGTATCACTGCTATGAATATATACAAACTGAAAAGCATTGAGGTTAGCGCGCTTTTGTTACAAAGTTGACAGGTAGAAGTAGAACATGAATCACTTGTGAGCGCCACTTGCCACAAACAAACCTACGTTAGTATCTTAGGAGCTTCGTTGCGAGGATTACATCGCAAATCGTAAAGGAGGCGTGGGCGCAACAGCCGGTGGATGCGCCACTGGCACCCCGTTTGGTCAGACAAACAGCTTGTTTAATTCGGTTGAGCACAGTACCGTGGGCCCAAAAAAATTTTCGAGGGGGGGGGGGTATGGTACCGTGGGGGGGGGGTGCCGTCCAAAAAGTGAGGGGGGGTCCAACCTATGGTAACGTGGGACCCCCCCCCAGGGGGGTCCCATGGGGGGGTGCATTTTTTCAAAATTTTCTGTGGGGGGGTCCACCTAGAGATGTCAAGAAAAAAAAAATTTCTATTTTTTTTCTTTTTTTAAAAAAAAAAATTTTTTTTTTAAAATTTTTTTTTTTAAAAATGAAAGTTGTTCAGAATTTTTCAGGGAGTCCGAATATCACCATCTGAGGAGCCACCGACTTACCATATGACCCCCACTCATATGGGAGGAGGGTGAAAATTTCAGACTTGGTTTCGGCGACCCCATTTTCCCACCGACGACATCACGTCTCGTGTTTTGCCTCTCAATTCACCTCAAATAACATGGAAACAAGTTCCACAACAAACCGGTGTGATCATGCTGACGACACGAGGCGAAACAGCAACGAGCAACCAACGAAGTTACGCTTGCAGTGGCAGACAGTGCAATTTCCACCTTTCGAGATCCTGAAAAACGATGCGTAAATGTGAGTTCTCTGCTTCTATCTCACCTTAGCGACATCGGAATTTGTTGAACTAGCCTTTGCGACGCTCAAGTACTTCAATGCGCGAGTCGATCATCACTCACCAAGGCTGAAAACAGTCGATAAATCAATCCAGAATACCACCTGCAGCGTTGAAGACTAAGTGACAAGGTAAAGTCAAAAAAAATTTTTGTTGAACTTTCGAAAAATTATGCCAAAAACGGCATTTTCAGGGCACATTAAAGAAAAAATTTCAAAAATTTTTAATAAAAAAAATAAAAAAAAAATGCTCATTTTTTTTACTTTTTTTTTTAAAAAAAAAATTTAAAAAAAAAAATTTTTTTTGACCCCCCCCCCCCCCCCCCCCCCCATGAAATTTTTTCGCTCAAATTTGAAAGGAAAAACGCTAAATTTTGCTGCAAAATCTTTGAAATAACAATGAAGATGGTCAAGTTATCATATATTCAGCTTATATTATGGACTTTATAGACAAAAAATCATGATTTTCGAAAAAAAATTTAGGGTGTGCAGAAAATTTTGGGGGGGGGTGTCCGCCAGACAAAATTTCATGGGGGGGGGGGTGGGGGGGTGTCGGCCAAATTTTCGAGGGGGGGGGGGTACGATGGGGGGGGGTGCCCGGTTTTAGGGGGGGGGGTGGCACGGTGCCCCCCCCCCCCCCCCCCCCCCCCCCACCCGACGGTCTCGGGTGCGCCGGGGGGGGTGTACCCCCCCCCACCCCCCCGCCCACGGTACTGGTTGAGCAGTGCAATTTGCCTTTTTTCTAGTTCTGCGACTCAACTCAATGCACGTATTAATAATTGGACGTTCGGCCGCAACTGTGTCTGAAATACGACAGGGTATTTTGAATTTGACCCTCTCCCGGGTCCGGACCCCAATTGTGAGTTTTGCCAGCCCATGGTTCTTTAACAGTACCAAGGAGCGTGCACTGACAAACGGCAACATTGCTGGCAGGTTTTGCTTTTGCAAAATGCCAAAACGGGCTCAACTTCTGTCATTTTGTGATGCAATTTGCGTTTTGCAGTTTGAAACAACTAAAACAAACCCCAAATGGTTTGTTTCAGAGCAAATCAAAACAGTCGGCACAATCAAGTGGAAACTGCCGTTAGCGAATGAAATTCCAGCGTCGGGCTACCTGGATTCACCGGAAAAACTGATCGCTGGTGTGCCTTGGTGGGTGAAGCACGACAGAAATTGATGATTGAATGGAGATGCGCTTGCGCTGATGCACCAAATCGGTTGCACTGAAATGAGTAGTGGAATGTTCCCGCTTTTGACCCACGGGACCCTCAGCGTCTCTGTGCAAATCACGTGATTTCGGTGTGACACGCTCGAATTAATCTGCTCTACGAATTGAAACAATCTATCAGAATTTTTGACAAATGGTCTTTTTTTGCTGTTTTCTCTGTTTTTTATTGAATAATTTCCACGTCAGAACAGCTGTGACATTCAGTGTTTCGTTTGGTTTCAGGTACGTTTTTGCACAAACAAGTGAGGAAAATGGCCAGACGAAACTCGATGTGTTCGTCGAATGCAATGCAAAGCCGAGCCATGGTGCAACGACAGAATGGCAGTGCAATGCAGACTACAAGTTCACTCTGGTCGATCAAAACGGTCGCACGTTGGGAGAAGAGGAAGCCAAAGCACGCAACTTCACCAGCACCGCAAAATGCTGGGGCTGGGATTTCATCAACTTCAGTGTTCGTCTTGTTTTTCTGTTTTTTTTTGTTTCGATTGTGAAAATAGTCCAGGCATCCTGTGCTATATTAGTCTATGCGACCACAAATTCACGTGGCATTGAATTACACATTCAAACAAGCTTTGCTGTCATTTTGTTTCACCACCGAATCAGCATCCATTCGCGTGCCTTTTTCGTCTGCTTGCCGGAATTTCGTGCTGCCAGAGGAAATGGTGTTCTGACATTGCGAGCTAAGATTATGGTCAACTCGATGAGTGGTTTCGGGTCAGTCTGGATCTTGTACAGGGTGCTAGTGAGATGGCAATCGGTGTTTTACATTTAAGCTCGCCACTGCCGAGATTCGATTTCACTCAGCATCAAGAGCAGTTGACTGATGGAGCGGTGGTGATCGAAGGAGAACGGGTGCACGTCAACAAAGGGGTGGGTGTCCATGTCCAATGCTTGCTCTTGTTGTGACTGGCAGGAAACCCAGCATTTTGAGACAGCAGCGGATTGGCAGAAAAAATGGGAAGTCCGTTGCCAGAAACACTGAGTAAAACAGCTGCTTCAGTCATTTTTATTTGTTGATCACAAAAAACATTGTCACTGTTGAATATATTTTTTCTGTTGCTTCTGCAGCTTTTGTCGGTTACGTCGCCGGTGTTCCGTCAGTTGTTTCATGGTGCGTTCAGTGAGTCGCAGATGGAAGAGGTGCCGTTGGAGGATGTTGCCTACGACGAGTTCTTGGAGCTGCTTCGCGTCATCTATCCATCGCGTCATCAGATCACCGGTGGGTGTACGTTCTTGCGCATTTTTAGGGTCGAGCAATGAATTCGTGCCGTGTATTCTCAATAAATCAAAACTTTCAAAAAAAGATTCAAAACAGCAAAAAGCGTCGAGTCGCTGTTGAAGTTGGCCGACCAATTCGACATTGCGTTTGTGACGAGGGAGTGCGAGGAGTTCCTACTGACCGATGCCACTTTCTCGTTGGCCAAATTGATCGTGCTTGCTGATCGCTACCGTCTGCAGCAGTTGTTGGTCCACTGCTTGGGTCAGCTGCGGAAAGACAAAAACAAAGTGGCCACGGTGAAAAACTCTGACGAGTATGAAGCTATGACGGCGGAGCTGAAAGTCGCCACCCTTGAGCAAGCTTACGAGTGATTCCATGGTTGATTCACTGTTGGTTGTTTGTGGTTGTATTTTCCTTTTTCTGTTTGATTTGTGTTTGTGGAGTGGAGTATATTGTATGGGTGAGATTTGTTTTCTTTCGTGTCTCATGGCGATGTTCGTTTGCAGCCTTTTCTGTTTTTTCTAATCAAGTTAGATTTTTAGAGCAATGGAGTGATCCGCAGGGTTTTTTTAACGCCCTAGGTGTCCGCCCTAAGTGTCTTGTGACACCTAAACTCAAATTTTGGCATCTTGCAAAAAAATCAAGGTATCCGAATAGTGGAACCGTGTTTTCGGCAACCGATTTTGGCCATCAGTGCGAAAAATATTAGAAAAAAGGGTTGTGAAAACGCATTTTCCGTTGGGACTTTTTTTAGGTGTCTTATGACATCTAAATCCAAAAATTTAGGTCTCGTCCAAAAATTTCAGGTGTCACGTGACACCTGTTTGGGTGCAAAAAAACCTGAAGTGTGCGATGTGAACCTTTCCAAAAGTTGTGTTTTTCACGCTCAATTGCCAGAAATAAATGTGTCGATCACAGTGCACCAGCCTCTCAAAATATCGATAGTTGTAGCTTTGGCCGCCGTATTTGCAGGGTTCTTGATTTTTTTAATTTTTCGATCGAAAATGCAGAACAGCTTTTACTTCACTTGCTAAACAGCGCAGTTTACTTTGAAAACTCCTTTCAAGTTGTTTTCACCTGTCTGTCAGCCTTCTTGCAAGTTGTCCATTCGAAATATTTTCACATGCTGTTTGCATCGACCTGATGAGGCCAGTTTGTGAGTTGGCAGTGCAATGCAGACTCTGGTCGAACGAAATGGTGCCACGTTGCGTGAATTATAGAAAGCAAAGCACGCGAGTTCACCAGTTCCGCCACAAACTGGGGTTGGCCTAAATTCACCAACTTCAACGTTCGTCTTGTTTGTCTGTTTTTGTTTCGATTGTAAAATAGTCGATTTGCATTGACTGTCAAAGTTTGAAAGTCACGCGTGCCAACCAAAAGATTTTCACAAATGTGGATTGTGGCCGACGACAGACGCCAAGTAATTGACGATTTCACTGTTTTCAAACAAACACCTTTTTTCAAAACCAATCTACACTCAACAACAAACAAAAACATTGCTCTCCTCTTGCAGAACTTCCGCGCTGCCAAAGAACAGGGTGATGTGACACTGCGTGCGACGATCACGGTCAACTGGCTGAGAGGATTCGGGTGGGTTTCGATTTGAAACGGTGATTGCGCACTCGCAACGATAATGGTAGTTTTACGACAAACAACCCAATTTAGCGTCAGCTGCATTCCACGGCCAACATTCGATTTCACGCAGCATCAAAAGCCGTTGTCTGACGGGGTGCTGGTGATTGACGGCAAACGGGTGCACATCAACAAAGGGGTACAGTGGTGCAACTTTTGAAGTTTATTACGGAAACAAGTGAAGATGAACGTTTTTCATGGGGTTGTGTTTGGAAAATGTGCCGCGTGTGTGTGAATCTGAAACCAGCAGCAACTTGCAGCTTCTTTCGCTCGTCTCGCCAGTGTTCTGCCGGTTGTTCCACGGTGAGTATCGTGAGGCGAAACTGGAGGAAGTTCCTTTGGAGGAGGTCGACTACGATGAGTTCTTGGAGCTGCTTGGTGTCATCTATCCGTCACGCAAACCAGTCACCGGTGGGAAAACACATTTCTTTTAAACATATATAACAGATCAAAGACCCAATGGGCGATGTTACACGTGCCCAACGGAGTGACAGACCTAATATGTGTTGAACATTATGCTTTTAATGGTGAAAAACATCCGATGAAACCCTCGTGGCCTGGTTGGTAGTGCGTTGTCTGTGCGTTTGGGAGATCGTACTCGGGGTTAGGGTTAGGTTTCTGGGTTAGGCCTGGCTAAAAACATCGCTAAAAATCACTGTTTGTTCCTTCGTATCCGAAACAAAACATGCGTTTCTGTTCAGGTGGCAACGTCGAATCGTTGTTGGAGTTGGCCGACAATTTTGACATTGCCGTCGTCATGAAAGAATGCGAGGAGTTTCTTCTGGGTGCTGCGGAAGTTTCCACCGCGCGCAAATTTCACTTGGCCGACCGCTATCGGTTGCTGGAACTGCAATTCCAGTGTCTGGCACAGCTGAAGAGCAACAAATCTGTGCTCGAGGTGAAAACCTCCGATGAATACAAAACCATGTCCTCGGAGTTGAAAATCATGCTTTTCGAGAAGTTGTGTGATTTGGTGTCTTGAAGAATTCTATCATATGTGGTCTTTTCCAAGTCGGGTGTTGCAAAAAACGTGTATTTCTCAAATAAGACATCATTTTTTCATTTACCATCAGCTTAGTTGAAGATGGTAAATGAAGGTAAATGAAGATGGTAGTTGAAGACGGCCGCCGAGGAACGCCTACACGAGCGACGTACGCAGCAACAACAACAGCGACCACGTCCGGCGCGGCTGTTAAGTGTGGCGACAACCGTCTAACCACACGAGCCAAGTTCCTCCACGTGACGGTGCGCGACGCCACGTGAACCATAGTGCGCAACGTTCACCACCAAATGACGACAACAACGGAAGGCAGGACAGTGAGGAAGCCGACGGGGCTTACTCTAACCCAACGGCCCTCTTCAGAGCCTCCTGTGGGCGTCCTTGGGGGCTACCCACAGGGAACAGCACCCCGCGGTGGAACTGTCCATTGCCTGTCCCGCGAACACCTGAAAATTGCGGCGTTCAACTGCCGTGCGCTCACATCGGACATACAGCAGCGGTCCCTTGCGGAGGACGCAACTGAGCATCGAATAGACATTGCGTGCGTTAGCGAAACACGGCTGCCAACAACATACGAGCAGGTTTCCGACCTGCTAGGCGAACGCAACTACAGATTGATAACATTCAACAACAATGACAATACAAATCACCACTCAGGCGTTGGCTTCCTGATCAGCGAGCGCGCTGAGGGGTCGCTGGCGGCCATCATTCCAGTCAGCGACAGGGTGGCGTGCGCTCGCTTCAGCACGTACATGGGCGTGCGGTCCGGCAGCAGAAGACGGCGAGGCTTGTTCATCGTTGTCGCGTACGCGCCGCATGAGGGGCACGATGCCGAGGTCAAGGACACGTTCTATCGAGAGCTGGCGCATTCCGTCACGCTGGCGTCATCGGGCGACGTGGTGCTGATCGCGGGTGACCTGAACGCAGCCGTGGGGCCGCTGTCACCACTCGAGCGTAGCGTCGGCGCGCAGCACGGTGTCCGTTCCGATAAACGGACCGATAACGGTCAGCGTTTGGTGACTTTTGCGGAAAATAATGGCTTTGTGCTGTCGTCCACCACATTTCAGCACAGCAAGCGTAAGACGGCGACGCATCGACTACCGAACGGACAGCTCCGGCAAATCGACCATGTGCTGATCGCAAGACGATGGCGGGCGTGCATCACGGACGTCAGGAGTTGCTGGCGCACCCACGTTGACTCGGACCATGCGCTGGTCGTTGCCAAGTGCCATCTCCAGTTCCCGCGGACCCAGAGAAGGGCGACGGGCGCGCCGCTGATTGACATCGAGCGACTCGGCGATGATGCAGTGAGAGACAAATTCAAAAGCCGTTTAGACATGATTGCGACCAATGATGATTGGAGCTGGGTGAGAATTCGTGAAGACATGTGGACTGCTGCAGTGGAGGCCTGCGGTCGAAAGAGCCGACGCAAACAGCAGAATCCAATATTCCGATCCGAGACAATAAACTTAATTAAAAGAAGACGCAAATTAATCGGCAAGGCGCGACGAAATGCAACGAAACAAATCAGGCGATCTGCCAGGTGTGACCGAGAACACTGGTGGGAGCAGAGAGCGAAAGAAGTTCAGATTGCGACCAATGTGGGTGACACCAAAGAGCAATATCGGGCGATACGGCGACTGTGCGGCCAGAATGCGGGTATTATGAGAGGCCCTATCAAAGCTGATGACGGCAGTCTGCTTGTAACCGCAGCGGACAAACTAGAGAGGTGGAGGGAGCACTTCAGTACCCAATTCGGTGCTGAACCTCCCAGGGACACCCCACTGCAACGTCCGCTTGACAGCACCACCAACAGCACTTCAGCAGTCAGCATTGAGCCACCAACAATTGAAGAAATCGTAAACGCGATCAAACGTCTTCGATCCGGAAAATCGGCGGGCCCGGATGGTCTGCCAGCGGAACTGTTCAAATGTGCACCGGCGACGCTAATCCATCGTCTGCATCAGTGTCTGAGGCGCATCTGGGACACAGAGCAGATTCCGCCTGAGTGGAGAGAGTCTGTCTGCATTCCGATACACAAGAAAAAATCAAGAATGGAGTGTGCAAACTATAGAGGAATCAACTTGTTGCCGACAATCACTAAACTGTTCGAAACAATTGTGCTAGTACGCATAGCGACGCTGAGAGAGCAACTGGCGAGAGAAGAGCAGGCCGGTTTCCGCGTGGGCCGGGGCACAGTCGATAACGTATTCACCCTGCGGCAGCTGACGGAGACGCGAGCGCTCTACAATCGGCCGACACTGATGGCATTTCTTGACATTCGAGGTGCCTTTGACTCTATCGACAGAGAAAGAATGTTCGATATTCTCGCCGCCGGCGGATTCCCGGCAAAAATAATATCTCTAATAAAAGCAATCTACACCGAGCAGCGTACCAAAATCCGGGCATACGGCGGCCTATCAGCAGCGTTTGTACCGAGAACCGGCGTCTGGCAGGGAGGAGTCCTCAGTCCTGTCCTGTTCACATTTGTGATGGACAGGATAATCCGACAGGCTCAGACCGACTGCGGGGACTGTTACGGCATTACCATGGGCTGCAGCGGCACGGAGGGGCCACAGTTGACGACCTTCAGATCACTGGAATTCGCGGATGACGTGGTCATATTTGCGCAGACCACGCCCTCACTGCAGCGAGGCCTAAACGCTCTGACAAATGCAGCTGGACGGGTCGGTCTGCGTTTTGCGCCGGCAAAATGCGAATTGCTCGCCGCAGACTGGCCCGCCGGGGACGCGGCAGACGTTACGATCGACGGCGTGCAACTGCCAAGAGTCGACTCGGCGGTCTACTTGGGGGCGGTAATAAACGCGAACAATGACTGTTCAGACGATGTTCATCGGCGCATCAAGCTGTCTGCCCTGGCGTTCCACAGCCTGCGGCGGCTGTGGCGATCGCACGACGTGTCAATACGCACAAAGGCACGGGTGTACTCGGCGTGCATCCGCTCGTCGCTGCTCTACGGCTGCGAATTGTGGTCGCTTAACAATTCAACATTAAATAAAATAAAAGTGCAAGACAATCAGTGGCTCCGTTCCATCACCGGCACTCACTGGTCTGATCGCGTCACAAATAAAACCGTGCAACGTCGCGCATTCGGGCCGAAGGCGAACACTCAGGGCGACATCACGCAGCTGATTCAGCTGCGACGTCTACGGTGGCTGGGGCATGTGGCGCGCATGAGTCCGAGCCGCATTCCCGCGCGGGCGATCATGGCGTGCGCGGAGCGTGACTGGCGGCGGGCGCGAGGGCGACCGAAGGTGACGTGGCGAGAGATCACAAAAACTGAGACAAAACCGCTCTACACCAACGCGAGAGGGCGCATTCTATATCCGCGTTCGGAGACAGCTGAGAAGCGAGGCGACTACAGCAGTTGGTACCGCACTATTCAGGCGAGCGCGAACGACAGGCAGCGATGGTCGGCAAACATCGAGGCGATCACGTACAAAACCGGAACGGTGGTGAACGGCGTCGAAGCCCGAACAACGGGAGCCGCGCTACGCGGAGCGACGAACTAAGTCAAGTAAGTCAAGAAAATTATTTATTTATTTATAAAAAAAAAATTATTTTTTTTTTTTGTTTCTAACTAAAGTTATTATTAAATTTTTTTTTTTTTTTTTTTTTATTTTTTCTTCACTACTATATATTATTTTTTATTTTTGTTGATTTTAATTTTGGTTTTTTTTTTGTTTTTTTTTTTTTTTTTTTTTTTTTTTTTTTTTTTTTTTTTAATTTTTTAATTTTTTTTTTTATTATTTTTTTTGTTTTTATTATTTTACTTCTTTTTTTTCTTTTTTTTTTGTTTTTCCAAAAAACCACCCCCCCACAACGGAGGTTAAACGCCCCCCCCCCAACAAAACCACCCACCCACAACGGAGGGGCCCCCCCCCAAAAAAGGCGCCAATTTTACATTCTCACCACACGCCCCGCGTGCTTCACAAAACCACGCACATTATACGGAGGTTTTCAAAAACTGTTGGAAATGTTCAGATATGGTTGGGAATCGATTATACAATCAATCCTGAACAATTTTGGGCGCCAAATTCGAATTTTTTCTTTTAGGCGGGAATTCAAAAAACACTCAAAACAGTTGAAAAACAATGGGAAATGATCAGAGTTTGTTGAATATGAATGAAAACAATCAATCTAAGCAATTTGGTCGCCAATTTTTTGAATGGCGGGAAATTAAAATTCAAATTTCAAAAAGATAAAAGACGACTGAAAATGACTTGGTTTTTTGAACATTGGTAAAAATTGGTTAATGTGCTGACTGCCTGAACAAAGACTGCGGTACCATTATTTTTATTCGGTCTCGACACGATCTTCATGAAAATGCTTCTAATCGTCGGTAGCATGTACCAAAATATTTTCAAAAGCCATGCAGTATGATGAATAGAATGTTGAATTACCAATTACGACATTGTTGCTCAAACCAATACAATCACCTTTTTACGTGTAGTCGAAATCCGTAAAATGTCCGTAGTTTTGCCAAGCGTGCTCCGTAAAACCTCCGTTGAATTTTTTTCTTTCCTGTGTTATAGTGGAGATGAGGGAGGAGTACCGGAACTGCAGATGCAGGTGTGCATCATCACTAAGCAGAAATGTGACAGTCTCCTTCTAATGCCGATCGGAGTTCATTGTGTCAACTAATCAAGCAGCTGAAATACATATTAAAGCGACATATGTCGCCCCACATTTCTGTCGTATGCGCAATCCGTCTCGGCGCCTTTGTCGGACAGGGGCGTCTGGGCGACTTGGGCGGTAACTCATGTTGCCGTAACAGTGTTGCTGTTCTTCGACAGTTTGCCAGTTTGCCTTCTTGCCAAAACTGTCGTTGAACATCGCTTTTATACATATTGCGTGGACACAAGCCTACCCATGCAGTATTGTTCTTGTAATTCAACTGTCGAAAAAGTATGCGAGAGGCTAACATCTGATCTCATTGTATGCAAATAACTATGGCAAGTCGATCGATCGCATGAGAGGCCTGGCAAACCCTCATAGGCAGGATATCGTGAGAGCTGAGGAATCGGTGAGAGCGATTCCAATCTTCTTGGTTGCTGTTAAAAGTCAACGCAGCGGTGTGATCGTGATGTATTGATCGCATTTGTGCACGAGCATTCGAGAAGCATGCGCTGTTTTTTTCAGCCCGCGTGTGATGTGCCCTCTCTTACAGCTGTATACCAGGCTGGTTGTTATGTACCGTTTTGCTGGCTTGATTTGGGTCATTTGTGAAGTCCAGCTTCCATTGGTCAAGTGTCACCTCACATCTCTATCCATACACTGAGTTTCGGGAGTAGGTCAAAATATGGTAGGGTAATTTTACAATTGCCATATTTTGACCGGGGGTCAAAATATGGCGGGAGTCAAAATATGGCATGACACCGGCTCAACAGAAAATTCTGTTGTTGCTCGCTGGATTAATGACATACTGTACATGCGTGCACAGTACTGCTATTGACGATTGTAATCAGATCGTGTCAATACAAACAATTCTATCGTAACACGTACGTCATAAATTCAGCATTCGCACTGCGTGTTTCTGAAGATATTTTGTTGTTGTTGTTGTTGTTGTTGTTGTGAGTTTTAGGCGATGTTTTTAGCCAGGGCTAACCCAGAGAAGCGTACAGAACGCCATTGAGTAGGGGGCCCATCGAGTGTTCTCTGTCATTAAGTGCCTCTACACCCCTCGGCGGGGCTCGATCCCCCGAGCGCACAGACTGTAGTCTAACGCACTACCACCAGGCCACGAGGGTGACAACTTTTTTGGTACATGCTACCGACGATTAGAAGCATTTTCACGAAGATCGTGTCGAGACCCAATAAAAATAATGGTACCGTAGTATTTGCTCAAACAGTCAGCATTTTAACCATACATGCACTTTTTTACCAATGTTCAAAAAACCAAGTCATTTTCTGTCGTCTTTTATCTTTTTGAAATTTGAATTTTAATTTCCCGCCATTCAAAAAATTGGCGACCAAATTGCTTAGATTGATTGTTTTCATTCATATTCAACAAACTCTGATCATTTCCCATTGTTTTTCAACTGTTTTGAGTGTTTTTTGAATTCCCGCCTGAAAGAAAAAATTTGAATTTGGCGCCCAAAATTGTTCAGGATTGATTGTATAATCGATTCCCAACCATATCTGAACATTTCCAACAGTTTTTGAAAACCTCCGTATAATGTCCGTAGTTTTGTCAAGCACGCGCAGCGTGTGCTGAGAATGTAAAATTGGCGCCATTTTTCGCTGCGCGCACCTCCGTATACGGTCCGTAGTTTTGTTAAGCGTGCGCCGTATAACCTCCGTATACGGTCCGTAGTTTTGTCAAGGGCCTTAGTTGTTTTGTGAAAGTAAGTGATCTTGAAAATGAAACTCTCAACATCGAGCTCAGTTTGTGTGATTTTTGCTTCCTTGAAACCAAATTGGATGTTTTCTGCTGCTTATGCACGTAATAAAAGTGATCGAAGACTGAAAAACCGTTTGAGGTTTACGGAATGAGTTTCCATTTCACAGCGCCACCAGCCTTTCAAAGTTGGCTGTACCTTTCGTATTTGCAGGATACTTGATTTTGATTCCTCCGTTGTTTAATCAAAACGTGCCAAAGAACTACGCAGTTTGAACGCTCCCTTGAAGTTTTTTTTCAACAGTCAAACTGTGACAGTTTTATAATTTCGAAACATTTTCGCACGTTGTTTGAATGCATTGAGGTGATCGGGCGGCGGGCCAGTTGGTGTGTTTGCAGCTCATATAATCGAGTGCACGGTTTTCAAACTAGGACGTGAAACTTCAAACTGCTCTTTCAAAAAGCCGACAAGAGCAAACGCACGGCCGGCGTCTGCGTTTCAGCGACGACGACGACAACAACTGGATTCAATTTTCGAACAATTCCAGAGCCGTCCGGATGAATCGAAACGCGAAGCAACGTTCGATATTCAGCAAGAACTCGGTGTTCCAACGAATCTACCAGACGGAGCAAACGAAAGCGCTTCTCCGCGAGCCGACGTCCGATCCGTCCGGTTTGGTTTTGGATTTTTTTTAATCGACCATAACAGTCTAATGCGGTGATGCGTGCTTGCATTTTTGATGTTTTTCATACAGTCTATCTCCACACATATCCAACTGTCATCATTTTTTAGATACTGCGACTTAATTCTTGTGCAGACGTCGAAGGGACACTACGTCGACTCGGTCCTACTAGGATCACTTTGACAATATTTGAATTCCCGCGTCATGCATGAAACTGCTTACCTATATCTATGCGCGCATAGAGTCTCGGGACCAAACTAAAAGATCATAGCTGATTGGTTGGTGATCACATGATGGCGATGCATATGCATTCTGTGCAAAGCAAAACTGTCGCCTCCACCGCAATGCCTGCACAGAATGCAAGGCATCACGTGATCGCCAACCAACCAACCAACCAGCTAATTGTACAAAACAACCGAAAACACATCACACATCGCAGGTTTCGCCAAATTTCTACGTGTCGTCCGCGCCGAGATCACCAATCACCAGCAGTCGGCGCCGCTGACGAAGTTGTTCGTCAACACCGAGTGGTCCTGTGAACTTTGGACGGCTGTGTTTGCGTTGCTGGAGGCGATGCCGATTCTGGTGCATCGAGGCGAAACGTCCGTTGGTGCAACGGTGCGCGGACACGGGTGGAATTTGTTTGGTTTTGTTTTAGGTTTCGATGTGCAGTTGTGTATCGGAGAAATCAAGAGTTCAGTTTCTTCGTCAAGTTTTTGCATACAACCTGGAGATTCGGTCCGTTGTGTGCATGTATAGTCGGGCTCTGGATAATTTGCAGTGTTCGCTGATTGGTTGCTTCGCGCGGTTTGATGCATGCTTTGCTCCGCCTCGACGCGCAATCCATGCATCAACCTAACTAAACGAGTATGCGCAACCAACCAATCAGCTAATAATACTATAAGTTAGCCAGGCCGACTGTGCATTCGTTCGCAGGTTGTGAGTATCACATCAATGTAGTGCCCCCAGACATTCATTCAGTCCGTGTGACACGCACACTTGACAATCAGACAATTCAGTTTCAAACGAGGCAGCTGTTTTTTGAAAAAAAACGGTCAACCGAAAATTCTCCTCAGTTGCTGACAACGTTGTTTATATTGGACACGCTAACTGGCTTTTAGCAAAGTGGTGCGAGACCAGTAACCGGTAAGACACCAATTTCGAAAAGTTCGCCGAATTCAATCGTCTCGTTGTACATTGTTCCCGGTTTCAGATTGTTTTGCTTGTATTCCAGGGCACCACCACCACTCTTGATCCAGTCGAGTTCGCAAAAGCCGCTGGTGAATCACTGAATTTCCTCGCGGACTGCTGTGAGAACGACGATTTAAAATGCGGCTTCTCATATCAACGAACCACGATGAGACGGTTGCTGCAGTTCAGCGGTTGGTGAATGTGGTGGGTGGGCTATATTGTGTAAATTTACCGCAAAAAATAGAAAAAAAGCAAAAACAACTCTCAAAAATGTCAAAGTCTTTGGTCTGTCCTGGCTGGATCGCAATCCCAGAGACTGAAGCGAAATGCCCGCGCCGGTGCAGTAAAGGTAGAACACGTCAGAAGAACTGTTTTCAGGCCTACTCAAATATATCAACCAGTGCAATGGGTCGCCTGTGTTTCAAGGTGATATCTCATGGCTATGGGCAACACGCATTTGGCATTTCCGCCCTTAAAAATCAGCTCAGTTTATCCATTCCAAAACGCAACCTGCACTCAGCACCAGCATCCAGCCAGCGCAATCCAGCACCATTCTGTTTCCACTCAAACACTCGATTTCCCAGATTTCCCTTGCAGCGTCGCTACTCGCCAACGGCCCACTGTTGGCCGCCATCAAAGCTCGCCACGATTCGAAACTGTTCGCCGCCGTCTGTCGCCTCGTCGGCAGTCTGTGTCGCCATCGCGAGCGCGCACAGCATCTACTGGAAGCGCCCGAGCGTGACGCAATCATTCGCTTTCTGCTCGCGGAGACACCCGGCACGATCGACTGCCGCCCGTCCAAGTCGGTCGCGTACTGTGTGAACGCGGTGAAGGCGCTCGCCGCGTGCGGACGGACGTTTGTGGCCGCACTGCTCGGTTCGGGCGATTTTGCAGATTTTGTAATATTTTTTTGTTTTTTTAATGTGTGTGTGTGTTTGAAATTGTTGTGAACTGACCGCTGATTGGTCGCCGTTTTCGTGGTTTGTTCTGATTTGTTTCGCTGCATTTTTAGCGAACAACGCCGCCGCGATCATCAGCAGACTGCTGGCGACGTTTGCGAGCGATCGGACTGGACGAGCAATAGCGGCAGCGTCATCGACGGCCGTTCAAACAGCACAAACGGACACGACAACAGGGACAGACACACCAGCGCCAACCGAGACAACAACCATAGAATCAGCAGCAGCAACAACGACAGATGCGAACACAACATCAACAGACACAAACGCAAGAACAGCAACAATCGAGACGAACGCCATCGCGTCAGCGAGCGACTCAACGATCGCTCGCATCTCGGTGCTCGTCCACATTCTGCATTCGATGTTCCGGGCGGCGCCGTCCGACTGCGGCAAGCAGATGGCTGCAACGCCCGCGTTTGCCGAACGACTCGTCCAGATGGTTCGCTGGGCTTTTTGAGAGTGTCTTTTGTTGTTTCATGACATTTTCTCTGTGGAAATCGTCGTTAGTCTCAAGCGGTACCGGTGAATGAGGTCGTTTGGCGGTGATGAGATGATTATGAAGGTTACAACCACTTGGAAAATGTCTCGAATGTTTGCATTGATGCGCTGAGTCTGACGACTCAACACAGGAGTGTGCTTGCGTCAATACACGTTCTTTGAGTCGGAGGTCACAAACAAACGCACCGGCAAACATCCGCTGCCACCGCACGTGCAGTGTGTTTAAAAGGATGTGTGTTTGTGACTGCAATTAGGAATCTACGAAAGCCTCAGTCTCTCAACAAAAAAACAATCACGGCTCACGTCGTGGTTTTGGTAGTGCGCGTTAGACTATTATTGTCTATGCGTTCATGAAATCGAGCCCCGCCGAGGGGTCTATAAGTACTCAATGACAAAGAAAACTCGATGGGCGCCCTAGTCGACGGCGTTCTGTACGCTTTTGTGGGTTAGCCCCACGCCAAAAACATCGCCCAAAATGCCGAACAACAACAACAACAAAGCTCGCGTCGTTTCTCCAGACGCTCAACACTGACGCTCAATACGACCAGCAACGCTACCAGCTCGGCCTCGATCTGCACCGCCTGTTGCGTCTGACGTCGCGGCATTCGTTCGAGATGCGCAGCTCGTTCGTGCGCTCCGGACTCTTGGCGGGAGTGCTTCGCGAGGTGCACCAGTACACGGACGAGTACTCGAGAAATTGGCTGCTGAAACAGTGGGCGCCCGTCGTAGCGCCGTTCGCCAGCGAGGCGTTTGGACGTCAGGTGAGCGCGACGGTTGGAGGTCGAGTTTCGCAAGCGGTAGCACGTTTCTCAAGCTGTAGCACGTTTCTCAAGCTGTAGCACGTTTCTCAAACTGTAGCACGTTTCTCAAACTGTAGCACGTTTCTCAAGCTGTAGCACGTTTCTCAAACTGTAGCACGTTTCTCAAGCACGTTTCTCAAGCTGTAGCACGTTTCTCAAGCACGTTTCTCAAGCTGTAGCACGTTTCAGTACACTGCAAGAGAGAACACACTGGTCACTGGCACACATCGTTGCCGTGTTACTATTATCAATTTTTAGGTTTTGTGATTCAGTTCGTTTGCAGACGTCAAAAGGAAACTAGTTTCAATCTTCATGTAGCAATTCAAAATCACCCTATTTTAGGGGACTCGAATCACTGCCAATTTTGCATTCCCGCGTCATGCACGAAACTGTTTACCGATTTATGTGTGCATTAAGACTCGGAACCAAAATAAAACACAATGATATCTGGCCCATTTCCTCCAGGCATTACGAGAATCGGGCGTTTTGTCCGAGCTGCTCTCTCTCTACCACAACTGCGCGTCTGCGCCCGACGGACGATACAAGGACGACGCCCCTGTGGTGCGTCTGGCAATTGTGACTTGATTTTTTCGGGTTTTTTTCAATTTTTTTTATTTATAAAATACATTTTCATTTCATACATTGTTCAGTCGAACTCTCTTGAAATTATAGGCAATCAGCTGATTGGTTGGTGATCACGTGATTCTCTGTCTGTCTGTCTGTCTGTCTGTCCATCCCAGAACGCATGCCTGACGTGACCACCACCAACCAATCAGCTGGTTGCCTATAATTTCGAGATCCACTGTAAAACGATAAAAAGCGATCTATTTCGCTCATGTCCAGGTGCATCACCCGTTGGCCGGAATGCTGAAGTGCTTCATCTACGACCAAGTCGGCCTACAGTATCTGGTGCATCAGACCGAGTTCCTAGACGCGGTCCGTCTCTACGTCGACCGTCATGTCGCCAGCAATCGTACCGAGTGTCCGAATTCTGCGGTCGTGGTGGACGATGCGAGCGGTGAAAATGTGCAGACCGGCCGGTCAGGGAATGCTTCTTTTTGGATGAAAGTCGTTGAATAAAGTGTTCCGGTGTTTTCACATCACTGATGAGACCAGCCCTCTTCTGCATGTGATGTTGGCCAGGCCGAAATGCAGAGAACCACCATACAAATTGGTTGATTTGTTCGGTTCTGTGTTGTTATACACATGAACACAAACACACTGGCACGCATCAGACAGCGTGTGTGTGTTATGATGTGAAACACGTGTTATAAAGGTGACAAAGACTTCAGATGACATATAAGCGGTGTTTGAAGGCTGATTTTTCATTCGGATCGTTTGTCATACATAACAATGATGTCTCTGTGTCATCTTATTGTAAAGAAATAAAGCAGAAAAACAATGCTCTCATTTCAGCTCCTCGAGTCCGACCTACCAGGAATTGGAGCGCCTGATCGGAGGCGAACAGACGCCGAATTCGACTCGTGTCGCCGCTGCAGCGCCGATCGACGTACCGCTGTGCAAGGACTTCTCGAAGGCGCACTCACCATCGGGTTCACTTTCGCCGCCGCAATCGCTCGGCAGCCCCGGTCCGTCGTGGAGTCCGGCAGCGTCGTCCGTCCGCTCCTATATGAGCACTTCATCGGTGGAGGATTTTGAGCGGGACCAGCAGATCGCTACGGTCAGCGCCATTCGATGATTTTTGTTCGACAAGAAAGTAGACAGCGGCGAAACTGCACACAACTGTATCCAGCACTCGCGATAACGGGCCACAAGAGAAGCCTGCAGCAACAACTGACGGACATGTACAGTCGAACTCTGAATTATAGGGAATCAGCTGATTGGTTGGCGGTCACGTGCCAGGCATTGCTGTGGGGGCGGAGTTTGGTTGGCAGTTGGCACAGAAAGCATACATGACGTAATCACCAACGAATCAGCCGATTCCCTGTAATTTAAGAGTTCCGACTGTAATTAATGATTGCCCGATCTGTATTGCAGGACGAGACAACGATGACGGGCGATTTCGACCACAAAGAGCGACAAGCATTGGAGGCCGATTTGCTGGTGCTATCCTGGATGTCAAACTCGTCTGAGCTGGTCGGTCATCTGCTCAGGCATTCGCTGTTGCACTCGATCGTTGATTACGTCGCGTTGGTCGGTGGTAGGAGTGGTGTTGATTGGGTTTTGTGTCTTGTTCGCACTGTTTGGTCTCGAGATCGTGCGCAGGCTTTCTTTGTAAAGCTCAACAAAAAACAACAGACACCGTGGCACTGATGCAGTGGAACTCTTTATGAGAAGCAATCAGCTGATTGGTTGGTGATCATCACGTGATGCACGCGTTCTGCACTGGTACTGCGCTGTGGTCTGTTCTACGCAAAAAGCATGCACCAACCAATCAGCTGACTGCCTATAATTTAGAGTTCGACAGTAATGCTATCCTTGTGCCGGTGTGGTTGTTCGCGGTGTTAGCCCCAAATAACGAGTGTTTGAACTGTTTGAAGACTGTTGGGGCATTGCAACAAACTGTGGTCGGTCTGTAGTTCTTGCGTTGTATGGTAAATATTGTCTTTGATTTTCAGCTTAATGAATCTGTGTCACTTGAACTGTGCACCGTCTTTCCTAATGCAAGCCCGATCACCACTTGCAGTACCCGCAGCACGCATCGACCGCCCGTAACGTTCGCCTCGTGAAGCGCGTCTTCCGCAGTCACGCTCTGCTGGCGCAACTGGTCGACGCCCGTCTGGCAGAGCGAATTCGCTGGCACTTGTGTCAGTCCGTCTGCGTCAGACGCTCGGTCGCGTGCGCTCGGTGCGAGCGAGCCTGCCGCATCGGGTGCAGCCTGATCGACGAGTTGCAGGTGGTGTTGCTGTGGGTGTCTGCAGGCTGTTAGTTGTGTTGTTGATATCAGAGCGCGTCGCTGGTAGCCGCATCAAATCCAGCGAGCTAAAAAGCAGCCAGTTAGCTGGTTCTCTGTTCATTGGTTGCTTCAATCCGGTAATGCGCGTGTCCAATCCAAACTATGCCCTTTGTTACCCTCGTGGCCGGCGTAGTAGCGCGTTAGACCCTTTGTCTGTACTGAGCGAGCCCTGTGGGGTGTATCATAGCCATTTAATGACAGAAACTCAAAGGGCGCTCTACTCGACGGCGTTCTGTACGCTTTTCTGGGTTATCCCGAGCGGACAACATCGACTAACATACTGTTCGTTCAATTCGTTCAATTTTTCTGACCAGTCCGCTGCCGATTCGCCGTTCGGCATCGGCACGATCAAGGGACGACTGGCACAAAGGCGCGACGAGCCAGCGTTCACAAACACGCTCACCGCGGTCGCTTATACAATTCGGTGAAAAATTTTGCCTATTTTTGATCCGCTCGCTTATTTGCTTGTCCTGTCATGCTTGCTGGTGATGCAGCCAATCATTGCGGAAGTCTCTCAAGGTTTGCGGTTGCTGAACACTTCATTCCCGCACTTTGGTTGTAGCAATCAGCGCAATGACCTTGGTTTCGCTTAGTTTACGGATGCAAAAAGCAATCACACGCGTGGCGAATGAACAGCGGCGTAAAGTAACGCCGCATATTTTCACGGGTGTTTTTTTCACGACAAGCCTCTTGAAACCAAAGAAACTGGTCAGCAAACCATAATTTCGTGCTGAATTCGCCGTGGAAAAACCGAAATAATGCCACGAAAAAAACCGGTTTTTTCCTCAGCTCGCCCACGAATCGTCGCAGTCTACTGATTGGCTGCAAAGTACTGGAACAGTTGTGTGATGCAATACGGAGGGCGCCTGACGAAAACGTTGATGATTTATGGACGCCATTGGTGGGCGCGTTGCTGTCTGTGCCGAAGAAAGGTGTGCATGCGGAATTGCATTCATGGTTTTATGGACACTGCAGACATTACAGTTGGTATTGGTTTAATACGGTGCTGCGAGTCTCATAACACAGTAATGTTGCACAGTCACACACACACACGCGCGCACACTTTCGATATTACAGCAGAGCGTGTTTCAGCGTGTGTGTGCCTGTGTGTTTGTTTGATGCTGTGCAACATCACGGTATTGTGAGACAATGTGCAGTCGACAAACTGGTACCAGCTGATTGGTTTGCAGTGAAAAACGGAACAGCCAGAAACAAAATGGGAGCATCGACTTCCTCTGGACCCTCCACTCCAATATGTTTGTTTCGTGCAACAACAAAAAAATGGTGGTTTTCTTTTTGCAGATCAACTGCATTCCATTCTGCAACAGAACCGAGAAGAAGACGACGAAACAAACGAGTTCCATTGTTGCCACAGTGTGTTCGACTTCACTGCCGCTGAGACGTCTGGAGATTTAGTGGTGATACGCAACGAGGCAATCGATGAAACGATGAAGGTACGGTAGAGCAGATGTACGGTAGTTGATCTCAGCACGAACCGGTTGAATTTACGTCATTACGTCACTTGAATCCAATTCATCAAGTGTTGCACGTTGCTTGGTTCACTGTGTTACTTCGTTCGGCCAATCAGTCTTTCATTCAACAGTGCCCGCAATGCAGTTCATGATTTGAAGATCTGTTGCAAATGTTTTCGGAGTTTACTGTCGCCGCCACCAATCTGATCGCCAGCCAGCCAATCAGCATGGTGGTCTACTTTTTTCAACAGGTCTCTCGATCCCTATTGGCCAGCTGCAGTGCGTTCTACGAAGGCTTGTTCAGTGATTCGACTCATTATGAGGACACCGGAAAGAGCGACTACAAGTTTGCCGATCACCAACACAGCAACATTGAATGGGTGCACTGGTGTAAACTGGTGCACTTTGCGCACGGCTGCCGTCGGCGGTTGGTGGTTTTTTTGGTGCGGCAAGATTCACTGGTTGGTCGCGTCAGAACGTGAGTGAGCGGAGTAGTTGTAAAATTGCAATGAAAAAGAAATCAGTACACGACACTCAACAGTAATTCGCTTTTGATGCGATAACTTGATAAAAGGTATGACCTATTTTTTTAAACGTGTCCCACTGAAATGACGTCATGTGCCGCCAAACACGCGCTTGCCGTACACAGCAAACCAGACTTTCCGTTTAGCCGATTTCTTCCCGTAAATAAATGGTGAATGTCGAATCAGTCACACCAAACTGACATTTTAGTGTCTGTACTTTGACAAACGGGCGTTTTTAAAGCAAATGACGTCATTTTAGTCCGGACACGTTTGAATAAATCCACAATACCACACCTCATGTGCTTGCACGCGACTGACTGGCTGCCGGATTTGGCTTTTTCAAACACCTGATTGGTTGGTTGTCTGTTTGGAAAGGAAAACCCGTTTTTTTCCTGCAGCTGTCCAAAACTGCGCGACAACGCCGCCGACTGCCTGTCGTTACTGGAGTTGGCCGACCAGTATCTCTGCGATGGGTTCACGGATTTCCTTCAGACGGATCTGGCGACGTTCCTGTGTCGAGCAAATTCGGAAAACTGCGGCGAAACGGTTGCCGGCGCATTCGGTTCGTTTGACTTTTGGATAAGCTACACCGGAAAATTTATTACTTCCACAGATAATTATTGACAATCATTCCAAACTAAAAAAAACATGACACTTTTGTTGCATTGCAATGCGATTAAGTCTAAAATCATTCATCGATCAGCCGCAGAATGGAATTTTCAATCCAGGATTTACTTTTTTCTTCTCCATTTTCATTGTGTTTAATTTGAACTCGTCTCGTATACTCGTTAGTCACTGTTTCGATTCGATGAACTTGAAAACGTACGTCTGATTTGTCACAGGTTGTATTTTTCACCGCATTATCTCATTTTTTCTTCAGACACCGTGCTTTCATTATACCGCAATGAAGCATCACTTGCGAAATGTGTGGCCGCTGTCTGTCTAAAATGCACGCCAAACGATTTGCTGGCGCTGCTACAGCAGGGCGATGCAGAAAGGAATCAGGTTTTAGATGTTTTTCAACGGGTGTTCTTAGAGCAGTTCTTGTGATCTGCGCTGTTAGTCGATTTTCTGTTGTTTTTAGTTTTTTGTTGTGCGAATGGATTGACGTTCTTTGTTATAGTTTTCTCTCGTTGTTATTTTGGTTATCTGTGTACTTTGGCCAAACCGGTGAAAACAAAAACGACATCGAAAATTCTGCGAAGAATAAATCAGGAATTTTTATCACCCATGATGGAATGTTGGCGTCGCATTTGAAATGCTGCGTTCGAAAATTTCAACCTGCATTTCGTGTTCCTGACCAGCCCTCCGCGTTGTCCCTTTGTCGTTGCAAGACCGCAGAACCAATCAGTATGTGACAGATCACGCCAAATCCACTGTGTTCTCACCGAGGAACTTCGCCGCCCGACCACCCTTCCGTTTCGCCTCCGGTGCATTCGGGTTTTCCTGTGCGTAGAACGCGCGCAGAAGATCGACGGCCTCGTCGCGGCGCACACCCGCCGTTATCTGCCATTTTCTGCAGTTGGCGTCAGTTTTGTTGTCATTTTTGGCGTTCTCCTCGCCAGCGTTGTCGCCAATATTGTCATTTTTGCGGGGTGTTTTGTTTTCGCTGCCGTCATTTTTGGTGTTCCGCTCGCCAATTTTCACATTGTCGGCGTTTTGCCCGCCAGTTTTATCGCCACTATTGTAATTTTCGGCATTCTGTTTGTCAGTCTTGTTGCCAGTTGTATCGTCAATGGGGTCACTTTCGTCCTCTCTCACATCGACCACCGAACCAAGACCGCCGAATCGCTCGTTCGCGCATCCGTAGACAATCGTTCGAACTGGATTGTTTTGGGGTGGTTGCTTTTCGACGTTTGTTTCGGACGGATTGTTTTTTAAAGACATTTTTTAACCGAAATCACAATTCGAATTTTCAGTTTCACTGATGAATTCACAATCAGCTAGATCAGCTGCACAACAACACTGTGCTACATAACTGAGCGAGTGCACCGTGTTCAAACGGGACTTCACCGTCATCAAGTCAATCAACGGCCACAATGTCCCCAATTATCAACGTGCTTTTTTCGCGCAACCTTCACACTCACTTCCCAGCAGTCGCAGTGCGGACGCACACATGACGCACGGCTCGACCGTCACATAGCACGTCACACTCGGCAAAAACTCCAGCGGCGCTCTGCCGCATCGTGCCGCGGTCGCCAACGCCTCGTCAATTGCCACCATCTCCGCGTGTCTGCTGGCATTGTTCGTCCGATTGACGTCATTCCGTCCACTGCCAACCGTGCGGCACGTCTCGCGGCCGTCGTTGTCGGCGACGCTTTCGACCAGCACGCAACCGACCGGCACCTCGCCGCAGCGTAGCGCCTCGCGCGCCAACTCGAATGCGTGCTCCAGAACTTGTTTTTCTGCGATTGTGGAGTTCCAGAATTTGAAATCGTAAATTATAGGCAATCAGCTGATTGGTTGGTGATCACGTGATACATGCTTATGTGCAGGGCGAACTCCGCCCCCCCGCCAACCAATCAGTTCTTGAGCTACTGCAGTGAATGGTTCCGTAGATAAAATGAACAAAAAACATTTTTGGAGAAAAATTTCGGACAATCGACCAGTATAACTTTTCGAAGAAATTTATCCTAACCGCGAGTAATTTGTAGTTTTTTTATTCGTGTTCTATCAGCACCCTGTACTGAACGGCTATAACAACAACTATGAATGATAACAACAACAGATTGCTTGTAAAATCCAAACTAATGCCGAAAAACAAATAAAGCTACAAGTATCTGGAACTGTACAATAATAACAAAACACTAGGAAGTCATTGGTTGAAGTCGAAGTCAACAACAACATTGAGCAATTTGCACTGTCGACTAATTTGCCTTGTCATAATCGATGGGCTGAAACAAACGACATATGAAAATCTGCAATTTTGAAGACTTGAAATTTTTAAAGATTGTTTGAACTGACATTGTTTCGGCAATAACAATGGCTCGTGATCCTTAATGACGACACGATGGTCCCGACCGGCAAATCGATAGCGAACGCTAAGCATTTTATCAATGCCCGGACACGGGTCGTAAAAGCCGGGCAGTTGAGCCTGCGATTGAAAAATTTTTAAACGTAAAATTTTGAAACTTTTTAATCAACGTGATGTTTTTATGACGAGTGAACTGCGTTTCAGATCTATTTTCAGTCAACTAAGCACTGAGCAGTGATTGATTTTCAAGGGAGGACTACTCATAACAGAGACGTTTGAATTTGGCGCGCGAGCAGCATTACTGAAGGCTATGGGTCTCATTATTCCTCAGAGTTTCCTATCCTGTTCTCCACAAAATGAAATGTACGGATGAAAAGGCAAAGCAGGCCTATAACGCAGTTTATTTCGTTGTTTTCGCCAACCTTGTTTGCATCACAGACAATCAGTTTCGAGTCTGAGACAAATGTCTGCAATGGTAGACTAACGTCAAGCACACGATCATGCAACGCCGCGTAACTGTTGTTCCATCTGAGTGTAGAAAAACATGTTTGTTTCTGTTTTTGTTTTTCTGAAAAAAAAACGCTGATGCAGAAATTGCGAAAACAATGCTGCTGTCTTTGAAACGTCGAAACACAATGTCTGCCAGTGTGTCTGTGAGTGCACCAATAAATTGAGATGAAGTATACGCTACTCAGTTTTAACAAAAGATACCTAAGCACCGACAAAACTATTTCAACAAAAAAACAATACCTGAGTTTATTTGTTCACAAACTGCAAAAGTGCAGAAATGCCTAAATTTTAAAATCCAAAAAATCCACCTGAAGTTCGACGAGGTCGTCGCGACCAGCTGGCCGTATTTCGCTTCAACGATTACCAAACCGTTGTGCGATTCCTCTTGCGCTCGAATTCGCACCGCCGAGTCGCGCATCAGATCGATCTGGAAAAAGTGGACCTTCTGACTCGCGATTTGCAGAGGTTCAGTTTGAATGGATATGTGAATGGTTCAGATTCAGTGTTCCGGTTTTGTGTTGAATGGATAAACCGGATGACTCGAGGAAGGATATCATGGGAAACAGACAGCCTTCCACGAAAAAAAACGTGCTAATTCAATAAAAACCAAATTCTGCACGCAAGTCCTGTTGACTGCATCATACAGCAACAACCAACCAATCATGTAAACATCACATTCAAGTGTAAGTGTAACCAATCATAGTTTCGAAAAAAAAGAAAAAAACCGTCGACCGTTCGCTGGGCGTCTCTTTTTCTCCTCTCATGTGATTCGTGCATTCGTTGGCGGTGCTCGAATTGATCGCCATGCACCCAGCGGTCCCAGCGTGCGCTGAACAAATGTCTGCCGACCAGGGCTAAAAATGGTTTGATTGAGCTCATGGGGGCCAACTAAAATGGCGGCCTCGGTCGTTATGATGAAGCCGACGCACAAACATCTTTTATATTTGTCCAAAGACCCAATACGCGCACAGATAGGTAAGCAGTTTCACGTAATGACGCGGGAATTCAAAGTTGATTCAGTGATCTGAGTCCCCTTAACAGGGCCGGGACGGCCGCGTCACTTTGGCTATTTTGAATTGCTGCCACATAAAGATTGAAAAAAGTTGTTTGTTCCTTACGACGTCTGCAAACGCAATGAGTCGCAGAAAAACCCAAAAATTTGATAATATACACTGTACTCGTAAAGCTGAGTATGGAGTGGCTTGGTGTTCCAAAGCTTGACTTGACTCCGTTTTTTCATCCGCCACAGTACAACTTGCCCAGTTACAATCAGAACAACTTGAGATTAAAAAGAAAAACGACGAAAAAACCGATTTACCTCTACAACCATGGTGACCAAAAAAGACAATCCAAAAAGAACCAACCGAGCGAATAAGGCAGCAACACTCCGAAGAGCAATGTCGACGGCAAATAATCGGCCGAATCGCAAAGCGCCAAATCGACCGTGAAACTGTGCGCGGAACGTTTGATTTTCAGTCGCACGTTCAAGTGTCCCGCGGGACAAAGTAGGCGAACACCGCAACTCAGACGGGTGTACTTGTTGACACGAAACTCCTTGTTGCCTGTGTTTGTTGAATGCGAGTGGTTTTGTTATCAGCACAATTGAGCAGTAGCTTCTCCCCGCCGGTTGCGGAGAAACCCGAGGGTTCCAAAAACCATAACTCCGGTGGTTCGGTGAGGACACTGGACAGTTAAGCGAGATGGGACAGCCTCTGAGCCATGGCTCTCTCCTGAGAGCACCAGTCATTTGAGGCCGACTAATCGGAGGGTCAAGAAGACCAGCAAAAAACTCAGAGTACAAACGAAATAACTGAATAATCAGTCAAAGCTCCAAAAGGCAAAAAATACAAAGCTCACACACCTTCCAAAAGAAGACCGAAAAATCCGAACACTGCACCGGCGTGCGTGCCAGAGTCCGCTGCTGACTCAGCACCACGACTGTTGTAGATCAGTTGCACGTAGGAGTTGGGGACATTGTGGCCGTTGATTGACTTGATGACGGTGAAGTCCCGCTTGGAACTTACGGTGCACTCGCTCAGTTATAAAGCACAGTGTTGTTGTGCAGCTGATCTAGCTAGATTTTTGTGAATTCATCGGTGGACTGTAATTCGAATTGCGGTTTCGGTTAAAGAATCTAACAAAAACATCTGTCCAGAAACAAACGTCGAAAAGCAACCACCCCAAAACAATCCAGTTCGAACGATTGTCTACGGATGCGCGAACGAGCGATTCGGCGGTCTTGGTTCGGTGGTCGATGTGAGAGAGGAGGACGAAAGTGACACCATTGACGACACAACTGGCAAAAAGACTGACGAACAGACTGTCGAAAATTACAATAGTGGCGATAAAACTGGCGGGCAAAACGCCAACAATGTGAAAATTGGCGAGCGGAACACCAAAAATGACGACAGCGAAAACAAAACACCCCGCAAAAATGACATTGGCGACAACACTGGCGAGGAGAACGCCAAAAATGGCAACAAAACTGACGCCAACCGCAGAAAATGGCGCATAACCGCGGGCGTGCGCCGCGACGAGGCCGTCGATCTTCTGCGCGCGTTCTACGCACAGGAAAACCCGAATGCACCGGAGGCGAAACGGAAGGGTGGTCGGGCGGCGAAGTTCCTCGGTGAGAACACAGTGGATTTGGCGTGATCTGTCACATACGGATTGGTTCTGCGGTCTTGCAACGACAATGGCACAACGCGGAGGCCTGGTCAGGAACACGAAATGCAGGTTGAAATTTTCGAACGCAGCATTTCAAATGCGACGCCAACATTCCATCATGGGTGATAAAAATTCCTGATTTATTCTTCGCAGAATTTTCGATGTCGTTTTTGTTTTCACCGGTTTGGCCAAAGTACACAGATAACCAAAATAACAACGAGAGAAAACTACAACAAAGAACGTCAATCCATTCGCACAACAAAAAACGAAAAACAACAGAAAATCGACTAACAGCGCAGATCACAAGAACTGCTCTAAGAACACCCGTTGAAAAACATCTAAAACCTGATTCCTTTCTGCATCGCCCTGCTGTAGCAGCGCCAGCAAATCGTTTGGCGTGCATTTTAGACAGACAGCGGCTACACATTTCGCAAGTGATGCTTCATTGCGGTATAATGAAAGCACGGTGTCTGAAGAAAAAATGAGATAATGCGGTGAAAAATACAACCTGTGACAAATCAGACGTACGTTTTCAAGTTCATCGAATCGAAACAGTGACTAACGAGTATACGAGACGAGTTCAAATTAAACACAATGAAAATGGAGAAGAAAAAAGTCAATCCTGGATTGAAAATTCCATTCTGCGGCTGATCGATGAATGATTTTAGTCTTAATCGCATTGCAATGCAACAAAAGTGTCATGTTTTTTTAGTTTGGAATGACTGTCAATAATTATCTGTGGAAGTAATAAATTTTCCGGTGATGCTTATCCAAAAGTCAAACGAACCGAGCATCACAGAAAACGAACCGAATGCGCCGGCAACCGTTTCGCCGCAGTTTTCCGAATTTGCTCGACACAAGAACGTCGCCAGATCCGTCTGAAGGAAATCCGTGAACCCATCGCAGAGATACTGGTCGGCCAACTCCAGTAACGACAGGCAGTCGGCGGCGTTGTCGCGCAGTTTTGGACAGCTGCAGGAAAAAACGGGTTTTCCTTTCCAAACAGACAACCAACCAATCAGGTGTTTGAAAAAGCCAAATCCGGCAGCCAGTCAGTCGCGTGCAAGCACATGAGGTGTGTGGTATTGTGGATTTATTCAAACGTGTCCGGACTAAAATGACGTCATTTGCTTTAAAAACGCCCGTTTGTCAAAGTACAGACACTAAAATGTCAGTTTGGTGTGACTGATTCGACATTCACCATTTGTTTACGGGAAGAAATCGGCTAAACGGAAAGTCTGGTTTGCTGTGTACGGCAAGCGCGTGTTTGGCGGCACATGACGTCATTTGGGACATTGGGACACGTTTAAAAAAATAGGTCATACCTTTTATCAAGTTATATCAATCAATCAATCAATCAATTTTATTTGTATGCCTCACGGCCAGTTCACATCAACACATTCACAAAACTTCCATTATGCAAAACAAACACAATTGATGTCACA
>JASANC010002336.1:0-73079 GCA_030248135.1 Theristus sp. LFF4_11 | reverse complement strand
TCGTTTCGTGTGCACAGTGCCAAGTTTGTGGCTTATACTATGCTCGCTGGACGCAGCGAGCAAATTTGAAAAAAGCGCGCGAGGGGATAACGGCTCATATTATGCGTGATGCGCTGTCCGCTCGCTGGCGCTCGCTCGCGCATCCGCATGATTACATATCTGAAAAAAAATACAAAGAGAAAGAAGTAACACGATTTTCAGAATAGGTTTTTCGTGTCTAGAGCGTATGAAAAATCGTCCGATGAAAATTTTTTCGCGGCTCCAAGCACAACTTTGGGTGTTCGTTTCGTGTGCACAGAACCAAGTTTGTGGCTTATACTATGCTCGCTGCAGGGCAGCGAGAAAGTTTGAAAAACGCGCGCGAGGGGAAAACGGCTCATATAATGCGTGATGCGCTGTCCGCTCGCTGACGCTCGCTCGCGCATCCGCATGATTTCATCAAAATTATGTTTGGTCAGAAAACGTGCGTCTGGCAACAGTGAAACGCAAAACGGTGCGAACTACAGACGTGCGCTCGAAACACCAACGCAGCAAAATAATCGGCCGTTGGAAAGGACACAACATCAACGCAGCAAAAGTAAATTTGAACATCACTCAGAAAATGTGACTACATGAAAATGGAGACACGTTTGCTCACTGATGGTGTGTCTGTGTGGTGATCAGTGATCACACATAATATCTTTCAAACAAATCAAAACCTTATGAATTTATAGTATACGTGTTTTACCTCTCGGCGTTTCCTCAGGTCTCGTGAAATCCGACGAGCGCACGCCACGCGAAATGCCAACACGCGAGCAAGTGTTTCGAAACAACGCGACAATCAGCAATCATCGGCGGGCAAACGGCGCTGATCAAACTTTGGTTGTTTTGTTTTCTTGCGGCTCCTCGTGTCTCGCAGCAGAGAAAAATAAAAAAACCAAACCAGGTTTTTCATTTCAACTTGAAAGTGAAAATGCGCTTTTCACTGTTTACTTTACTTGTTTACATTCAAAAAAAACGTCATGTTAAAAAAGTCTCGAAATACGAACAAACACCATTTTCTACGATGTGCGAGTGAGCCATTTATTTTTTATTTTGTGTTATTGATTTATTTTCAGTCAGCCAGCGACAGCAACAGCGACAGCGACACGGAGCAGCTGGCGCGCGGCCACCAGTCGGCGTTGACGCGCGAGTTTCGTGCGCTCATGAAGTCGCCGAAGGGGCGCGAGCTGTTCTCAGCGTACCTGCGGACGATCCATGCCAACGAGAACCTGCGTTTCTACATGGCGTGCAAACAGCTGAGTGCGTACGACGACGACGACGAGTTCAAGCAGATGGCCAACCTGATCTACGAGACGTTCATCTCGGAGGACGCCGCCATGGAGATCAACATTCAGAGCGCGATGAAGCTCGACATTGAGCGTGCGCTCGGCGAACGCCGGCCGAGTCGAGCGACGTTCCGCGCGGCACAGTGGTCGATCTACAAGTTGATGGAGAAGAGCTGCTTCGGGCGATTCAAGGCGACCCGCGACTACGCCGTCGCACTCGAGCAGATGGCCGTCGAGGTGGAAAAAAGCAAATTATTGCACACCAGAAAACAGAGCAGAAATGTAAGAGCTGAACAACTGCGACACCAACAGCAACGAGAAGTAGCGGAAGAAGCTATAACCAGCCAACCGACAGAATCCGTCGGTTTTAGCAAACGCGCGCTGTTCAAACCGGCCGAAAACTGACTCATCCAATGATGACCGCCGGTGAGCGAGCGCAGTGATTGGGATTTCACAAAACGGGGAAACCTCAAATGATGGCCTATGAATGAGCAACGAACGAACAACGAAAGCAAAATACGCTTTTACAGTACATTGTAGTTTTGGGATTTTTTGTTTTAAATGGTGTTTTTTGAACGCCAAAAAACTAGAATGTACGACTGATGCAATGTGAACAGAATCAAATCCGTACAACTTTTACGTCTATTCAACAGTTGAAGTGATCAACAAGTGAAACAGCGCCTGCGCTTTTGATGTCGCCGTTATTTGTTGTCGAGCAAACGCACGCCATGGGAGACAGCAAACTCATGCGCCCGCGGACGTTGCCTTCACGCATTCCGCCAAGCGAATCAAATTCAGCAAAGATTGAAGATCAAAGACAAGGCATTGTGTGGAGGCGGAGTCTGTCCTGCACAGAAAGCATGCATCGCGTGACCACCAACCAATCCGTTGATTACCTATGATTTAGAGTTCGACTGCAGCTTTACTTTTTGTCAGTGGGGCAAGGGTTAGTGAAAGACAATTCGCACATTAAAACAACTTTACAGTTTAGAATAAGTGCGAAAAACTGTGACGCAACCAACATGTGGTGTTTTACATTTTCTTTCAACACCAAAAGGTGGTGCAAAGTTCGTTCACATCTCAGCGACTTGTTTGCATCGCGGTGAAGGAGCACATTTCCAACTAATAGCTTCATTGTTGGTGGCATGAAACTGGTTTCAATAAGTTGAACAAAAACGTGCGGCCTGGAAGAGGTAATGAATAAAAGAAGGTAGAATTGCAAAAAAAACATTGTGCGCTGTGGTTCGATTTCAGCAATATGCAGAAAGACAGACGTCACAGCATCCACACAGACACAATGCAACTTTTGATATGTGCCTCTTTGATGTTGACACTGTCAAATGGTGTTCCGGGCACCAAATTGTTGATTTGTTGATGATTGATGCAACGTTGTACGAACTTTGCAACGTTGTACTATAATTTATTTGACATTATAGCAGATAACTAGCCTTTGACACAGAAAGAAGCTTTCGATTTTAATGTAGATCATCTCTTACCCGTTTTTTATTGAGTTGAGATTTTTGATGGTCGTTTTATTGAAGGACCTGTTCTTTAGTTTGTTTGGTTATATCATTCCACAATTTTTACTGAACGCACCAAGCAACCCATATTCGTTGATTTTCGTATCAATCACTTGCGCAGCGGTAATCAATTGCTTATATGCATTTCTTGCATGGTTCAAAGAAGCGTACATGTAGTAGCTAGCTAAAGCAAACTGTTCAAGCTAAATATTTTTTCAGCTTGCTCGTGAAAAAAATTTCATTTGTGCTTTTCGCTATTGCCCTATTGAAAAAACGGCCTCGATTAAACAGCTTCTAATTTTGCTATTGAGTTTAAAAATAACCCAAGCGAAGCCTCTTCAGTACCGAAGATGACAGACATTTTTAGGTAGGGGGTACCTAGCCGCGGGGGTGCCAACTTTTTTTGGGGGGGGGGGGGGTGCTGGTAAGTGGAACCCCCCGGTCGCGTGCTATGGGGGTGCACTGGGTGCTAATCGGTTTATCGTGGCCCTTTCCACCCTCAATTTTTATTGCAAGTATTTCAATGAAAAACGCAAAAAATTTCAAACAATTCGCTAATATAGTGTTTGTAGGGCTAAATAACCTCATATTTAGTACATATTATAGACTTGGGAACCGAAAAATCATAATTTTTGAAGAAAAATGTGATTTTTGATTAAAAATGTGAATTTTGGGAACTTTTTGGGAGAGGGTGGGTACCTACGGGGGGGGGGGGGGTGCCGAGTCGGGAAGGGGGTGAGGGGGGTACCAACGGAGGGTTCCGGGATTGGGTGTCACGATTGTGTGATTGGAGTTGTTGTTTGGAGTCAGATAACGTCTGATAAACCTTCCTACAGTCGTCCGGAATCCTCGTCCTAACTTTTTTATTTCGTAAATTTTCAGCACAGGATGGCATCGGTCGGTTTGCTGTTTCTGCTGGCGCTGGGACCGATTGAAACAATTGCGGTTAGTTTGCGTCGAGTCCGTGTGGACGTTCATGTTCCTTTCTTTTTTTATCAAATCAATCTTTTTCAAAAGTTCTCAACTTTGCGTTTTCCTGTTCACTCAACTTGTGTTTTTAAAAATGATGATGCCTAAAAAATTGAACTGATCCACTCGTGCATTTCAGCAAACATCCACCGGCTGCTCCAGCCTGGTGTCGTGTCTGTCACAGAGTCCCACTCAGTATGGCAGCTGTATTGCGGCTTACAATCAACGTCTCAGTTCGACCACGACTGATTCACAGTGTTCAAAAGATGTCAGTTTCGCGTTCTTTAGCTGGCGTTTTTTAGCTTCAGACACTATTGTTGGTCTATTCGGTGTATGAGAAAAGAATGCTTGATTTGAAGTTTAAAAACGTTTGTAATTGAAAAAGTTGCGTGAGAAAAAGCGGTAAACCAGAGCCGTTCCAAATCAGTCGGTGTCAAACTGAACCGGCACCGGTGAAACAAATAACCCGCAATTGTACCGATGTAGAAAACCTTGCTTGCAGTCTGGTTTGACCGGTTGGTGTGCTTTCCAGACAGCTTTTTTCCAACATTTGAATGAATCGCCTTTTCATTGCAGTGGTACAGTCTTGAGTTGTCGCACATGAAACTCGATCAGACGTTCACGAGGCAGATGGCGCAGTGCTTGAACAGCAACGCTGCTGGCTGCCCGGCACCAACTCGCGGCTCCACTTTGTATGCGGTCGGTCGGCCATGCGGCTTTGCATTTTTTCCAAGTTCAAAAATCAATCAGATTTGGTTTTATCCTCACTTTTGTTTCATATCTTTTATAAACATATGTGTGTTTCAGAACTGGGCAAGCGGAAACAACGGCTGGGGCAACTGGGCACAACAGGTTGGGGTGGGGTGTTCAGTTGTTGGAATGCTTTTGGGAAGATGTTAAAACTGCTTTTTGACACCTTCTACAGGGGTCAAACGCGAACAGTGGCTGGGGAAATTGGAACAATTGGAATTGGGGACAGGTTTGGGAGGCTTTGCATTTTTTTTTTATCATTGCAGCTTTTATCACTGCATCTCGTTTTTTATTATATCTATTTTTTATTGCAATGTCACCAGATTTCTTCACAGAACACCGGATCAAACTCGCAAAGTGGCTGGGGTGATTGGGGAAACTGGAATGATTGGGGCAACTGGGGTCAGGTGAGACAGCGTTTGGTTGAAAAAAAAAGATTTTTTTTCAGATTGTGAGACATAGAAAGATTGACTGACACCAAGGTTTTTTCAAAACAAAATGTATTTACAAAAATTGTAAGGGCAAAAAAATATGGGTGAAATCAGAAATAATATTTGCGCCAACATTTTTGTCATTGTAAGCGCTGATAATATTTCCTGCATTTTCCGTTCTTTTGTTTAATAATGAATAAACTCTGCGAAACAATGTGAAAGTATCTACATCTAGATCGCAATATTTACAATGTTTACTGTCCTATTCCAGAACAGTGGCTCGAACAACAATAATTGGGGAAACTGGGATCAGTGGTGGAATCAGGTGATTTTCACTTAAATTGTTGTGTCACTTGCACTGTTCGTCTTCGGTTTTGATTTTCAATGTGTTCAGAGAGTTTTTTAGGGTTCGAGTCAGTCCTCCACGAATTGGTTCACCGGTGAGTACGCGTGGTTGGCACCCTGTCAGCAGCTGTACGAAGCACAGTGCTACCAAACGATCACTGGACAGTGCACTATTGCGGAGACGTTCGTTTTACAGAAAAAGTGTTTTTTTCGTCCAGACAATTGTGTCCATTTTGAAACAAAAAAAGAAAAAACCAGTTTTGTTTTCACAGTTGCTTCGAGTGCGTCAGCAAGCGTCCGTCCAACGTTCAACTGCCGCTGACAGCGAACGGCAACACATTTGAAGCACAGTACACGGCGTTGTACAGTGGTTGGTGAAGTGCCAGTGGTCTCGATTATAACAACACTGGTGCAACGTCACAAACAAACACACACGCACACACACACACACATATATTTATTGGGTGGCGGAGAACTGGTACCCGGAGAACTGGTCACCGGAGAACTGGTACCCTCTCACAAACGCACGCGGAGAACTGGTACCCGGAGAACTGGTCACCGGAGAACTGGTACCTGTGGGTTACCCGCCGAGCCAGCACCGGAAGCCGACGGCCCCGGCGAGCTGAGCCGCAGTAGCGGTGGAGCGCCCGCCGGCTCCGGGCCGCCCCCGCTGACCGGGCGGGTAGACCGCATACGAAGGTCACAACCCTCTGCGGCCCGAGTCCACAGAGAGTTTCTGACCAACTCCACTGTATGCGGATTTGTGGGTGTGTCGCACATTGCGTGGATCAATGGTACGACACGGTGTGATGATAAAACTGTCTCGTTACCGTTATTGTATTACGTGTTGTTCGTTACAATAAAAGATTGTTACTTTCAGTGGATAGACGGATTATTGACGATAAACTTGTTTACTGTCGGGCGACTGACACAGGCAAAGCTAAAACGTTCCGGATAAAACGAGCTAAACTAAAGTGTTACGATTAATGCATAAAACTTTCAGGTGCTTCGCCTATGTCGCCCAAACGCCCAGTTCAACGAACGAGCGTCGAATCTATGTCGCGCAGTCGCCTCTGTTGATGAGGCGACACGCGACAACAACGTTGCGTGTCAACAACAGAACAGACAACGTTCCACAGTGTTTAACTTGGAAGTGTTTATTCTGGTTGTTGAGAGTATGAGAACTGTTGATTCAATAGAAACACCAAGAATAAATGCAGTAACACAATGATCACCAATACTGTTGAACATGTTGAGCATTTATAAGAAAGTAGTGTAGCGTTAAGGTTACTAAATCACCAGAATAATACGGTAGGAGAGGAAAGCTGTCGTCCACAACGAAGTGTGGACTCTACATACCCACTCTGGTTGCGCGTGTTTAACTGCCTTTTTCCGTTACTGTTGAAGGTTTTTAGACTAATAAAAAGATTTTGTAAAAACTTTGTTTGTTTTGTATTAATTGACTCATTCGAAATGTACGGGGTGGGCCAAAAAATCTACAGGATTTCAAATTGCTTTATCTCGCGTCTGGTTTGAGGTTTCAGGCTGAAATATGGAAACATTTCATGTGGAAACTAAGGTTCGTACTTTTTCAATTTAAAAAATTTCTGTTTCTGATGATGTCTGATGATATTGTCCATTGGAATCATCGGTGCTAGACATGGAAGCATTTCAATGCCGAAAGCGAAAGCTATCACTACTTTCTGGTGCAGTCAAATGTCTGCGTCAATCTTGCACACGCCTTTTTCATCTATTTACAAAAAAATGTCAAAATACGATTAAACAGAAAGAAAAACCTCTAAAAATTAAAAAATGCGAACCTGAATACTATAAAACTTTCAAATTTTAAGTAGTTTGAAGTCCGGTAGCTTTTTGGCCAACCCTGTACTTTAATTATTTGTTATTTATATTTAATTTTAAATAAATGAAAAAGATATGGTTAATTAAATTCAGGATGGAGTGTGGATAAATAACTTTTGGAGATGGGTACCAGTTCTCCGGTGACCAGTTCTCCGCACGCGCAAATCAGAGGGTACCAGTTCTCCGCGTGACCAGTTCTCCGGGTACCAGTTCTCCGGTGACCAGTTCTCCGGGTACCAGTTCTCCTACTGCCATATTTATTGCATTGTAGCAGCGCGCTAGTCCGCGTCGAAAGGTGTCCGGTGTCCTGTCCGCATGTTGGTGTCGTCTCGCGTAGGATTCCGGAAACAAAACCGGCAACACCATTTACACTTGGCGTTATGATCAGTTTTATTCACGGAACCCGGACACACCGCGCGGGACAGGTGTGCGTACAGGATGGCACCGGACACCGGCTCGGGCACTTTGTTTAGTTGTGTTTGTGACTGCACAACATTACTTACAACTGACTGCGATGTCCTTTGTCCTGTAGCTAGGACCCTAACCCTCGGTTTCTGCTTCATGCCTCAACTCATATTCTTTTCGCCATTTTTCAGAGTTTGACCGTGTTGGTCAAGTGCCCAGTTGTCAACAGGAGTTCCAACAGTGGTTGAACACCATGGGCTTTAATGGATGATAAAAAATGAAAGACGTGTTCGCAAAATTTTTTTCACTTGTCATAAACGCCAGTCTTTTGAATTGAGATCTTTTTTGTATTGAATGCGGGTGATGATGTTGAAATCAAAAGTAAAATGTGGATGATTTAATATCGGTAAGCTGGCTGTTGCAAAGAGGTTTACACCAGGTAGTATGAGAAAACAAGTCTTCACGACGCAAAAAAATGCCACTTTCAACTTCACTTTCAACTCCGTTTTGTTCATGTAAACAATCAATGGAGTTGAGCAGAATTTATCTGTACATGTACCGAAAATGTCACTCTTTTACACTTTTATGAAGTTCTCTGACAACAAAATGTTCGGTTGAACCGGTTTTTTGCTGTTCAAACAACTTATGACAGGCTAAACCACAATACGTTCACAATGAAAACTGCACCCCCGCATGTGGTTGTTGCGTCGAAAACTAAAAAACGCACGTGCATTGGTAGTTCCGGTTCAAGAGCATAGATAATCAAAAAGTTCTTATGTCACAATCCAGGCGATACCGTATTCAACGGCACCAGCAGTTCGCAAGTTTTTCAATTCAAGTTTTACAAATTATAGGAAAATCCACGCTTGATTTGAAAATATGACTGCGTCTGGGATAATTCTGTGTTTTACCGCTGTGATTACCGCTGTTATCGGCGTAAGTATTGCAACTGGAATCGTTGACATTGGTTTCGCAGCTGTACATTTCTGTACAGTCTAACTCCATATAACATGTCCAACTAGCTGATTGGTCGGCGATCGAGTCGCACGCATACTGAGCAAATGAAATATTCTGCATCTCCTCAGCAATGCCTGCACAGCAATGCAGGCATGATCACCAATCAATCAGCTAGTTGGAGAGGTTATAGAGTTCGACTGTAGTTTTAACACAAACAACTTCTGCAGCAAAACTGTCCGCAAACGTTGAACTGCCTGCGCCAGGACCAGGGCAACTACAACGCGTGCATCAACGCCCATCAGCAGCGGCTGAACACACCTGGCACGTCCAGTTGTGCACAGCGGGTATTATTAATTTTTTCAGATTCTGCCACTCAATGGGTTTGCAGATGTGAAAGTAAACTAGTTTCCTCATGTGGCAATTCAAAGTCGTCAAAGTGACCCAGCCCTGTTCAGGGGTCTTTGATCACTTTGCCCATTTTGATTCCATGTATGAAACTGGTTAGCCAAAATAAATGATCAAACAAGGAAAATTTCCCTGTAAGTTTGAGTGAACTGTATGATTGCCAAATCCGGAAAAACGCGATCCAAATAAAGTGCGAAAACAAAAAATGATTTTTTCACAGTATTATCGGCTGGAAATCGACAACATGCGATTGGATGAGGCATTGAGCAAACAGCTCGTGAACTGCATACCAAAGAGCAGCGTGCAGTTGCAGCAAGAGTGTCCGACCACTAATACGGTACAAATGGAATCAGTTGACCTGAAAAACATGAGCAAAATATTCTGAAAGTTTGAAAATACCTTTTTACTGAAGGGTACTGATCAATGGGGTGGCAGTTGGACCGACTGGGGCAGCCAAGGGCAACAGGTAAACATGCATGGCATGAATTTTGGAGATGTAAAATTGATTTATCGAGAATCTTCGTTTAATCAATGAAGTAAAATTTGAATATACACAACAGGGTAACCAAAACTGGAACGATTGGGATCCGTGGAGTCAACAGCAGGGTCAAGCAGGTCAACAAGGACAGGTCTCTTTATATTATAAGAAGTTTTTTGTGACAATGTATTGGAAAACAGCATCTAAATCGTTTCTTTCGTTTCTCAAACAACAGAACAATCAAAACTGGAACGTTTATGGCGACATCTGGAACCAAGGTGGACAAGGAGGCAATCCATTCGACGAGTGGTCGGGACAAGTCAGTAAAAAATGAAATTAAGAAAATAAAATGCAAAGTTTATTTTTCGAAGAAAAAACCGTTAATCGATTGCAGGTTGACACATCGGCGCTGTACACCGGAGTAAATCAGTGGCTGGCGCCGTGCAAGCCGCTCTACGAAGCAACCTGCTGGGAAACGGTCTACGAAGAATGTGAAAATGAGTGGAAGTCAGTGGTGAAACGAACAACCAACCAACCAACCATATATTCAAGCGGCTTTTTCTGCTAAGACAAACCAAAAAGCTAAACCAAAACTATGCTTAAAAGCGATTTTTTACCTGCAGTTCCCCACCGCTTCCAGAGACTTGGAATGCACCAAACTCCAGTGGTTTTGCTGGATCCATTGCAGATCCATTAGCTTTGTTCCTTCTCGGCGGCGCCAGTGATCCTAAGCAGCATTCATGAAGCTCTGCTAAAACATGGCTATGCGTCACTACGAATACTGCTTCATGAATGCCGCTATAGCACTATCAGTGTTTTTCCATGAATGCTTTTTTAGATGCGACGAGTGCCTGATGGAGCGACCGTCGAATGTTCAACTCACGTCTGTACCCGGCGTCAGCAGCACGGCAACATTCGGCCAGCAGTTCGATGCGCTGTGGAAAGGTTGCGAAAATGTTGCTGCTGATTGTGAATTGTGGCAACGGAATTTCTAAATTTGATTAATCCGAGACCGCAATGCAGTCGCTTGTCCCGCACCTGGAACACAGTGACACACTTTAGAAAGCGGTAGTTGGCGTTAAAAAACCCTCCCGTTGGGGTTAATTTTAACACCGTTTTCTAACGCCGATGAAAACGCCGCCAGATTTTGCTACAGTGAACAGTTGGGAAAAAGCGGGACTCTGTATTGCTGCAGCATTCGACAAGCTGGAGGCCGAGCCGCAGTGTGCCGTCGAGATCCAACAATTCATGAGTCAGTTTGGCCCGCCACCACCGGGGCGTCGCCGCCGTCGGCGTTAAGTGATCTTGATCTTTTTCACTAAGCGATCTTAAGTAAAATGTAGTTTTAAGATAAAGATTTTGTGTAGCAAGCGTTGTTTGTGATTTGAAAACCCGGATTTAGTCAGATTTTCCTTTTTCTAGCTCTTTAGCGAAAAATCAAACGGTCAAGAACGTTTCATTGTTGTTGTCCGATATCAGAACTCTGGTGAACGGTGTATTTTATGTTTTATCGGACCATCAATAAAAACACCAAGAATAAAAACTTCACTCAAATGATCGAAAAGATTTAGAATGAAATTGCATGCTAAAAAACGTGGCCGATCAGGTGTCCGGCGTCTCGCGCGGCCTCCGTGTCCCGAAAAATCAAGTAGTCCAAACACCGAGTCTGAGTTGCCACTGTTACTTCCGAGACAGACTACTAGACAGGACACCACGCGGGGCACCCAGGCGGAAAGGACACCGGACAACTGTTTAGACACATTTTGTTTGGCGTGCAAGCACCACAATGAAAACTCGTTGGTAAAAAACAATAGTTAAAATGAATGAATGCGTTTGGTGTCCCAAGTTTGACAATAAACTGAGGTATCAGATATTTCGCCGCCATAGTAAGATGGTTACAGAAACAGAGTGGACAAATGGAAATGCGTGATTCACTCATAGAAGTTTCGTGGTGCAACAGCAACCACAAGTTACGCTCTGTAACCAGGCGCTGTTCTTGGCGGCGGGCAGTGATCGCACGGACCGCGCGGGCCCCTCAGACCGTCAGGACCTTGTGGACCCGCGGGGCCGGGTCTACCAGGCGGGCCTTCAAGACCGGGGTCACCAGGTTGGCCGGGAGGACCGTCCTCTGCCAAATCACCGTCACGGCCAGGCTCGCCCCTCTCGCCTCTCGCACCTAAAACACGGGCAAAACCGATTGGAAGAATCAAAATCAATACCTTGATCGATGCTTTTGCGTTCCAGAACAATTAAAACGAAATCATCAGTAAAACTGAGATACATTCCGTGTGCTTCGACTTCTTTTTGTGCTTGACACTACAACTCACCAGGTTCCCCGGCCGGTCCCACTGGTCCGGGGATGGTCTGCTCGGTCAAAACGCCAGGTGCACCGGGCAGTCCCTGAAAGTGCGAACAAAAAGCATAACCTGTAAAAAACCTTTGAAAAACAACAATAAAAACAGCAAAAAACCAGCGAACCTTGCCGCCGTCCGCTCCCGGTCGTCCGTTGTCGCCCGGCGGGCCTGCGGGTCCGTCCGGCCCTCGGAGCCCGCCGTCCGTCTGTGGTCCCGGATCGCCAAGTTCCCCTTTCGGGCCCGGTAGGCCGCGTGCTCCGGGTAGACCGGGTGGTGCGTCCGGACACGTAACGCACGAGGTCGGATCGCACGGGTTGTACGGTCTGCCTGGCCTTCCCGGGCTGCCCTGTTCGCCCGGACTGCCCGCGGCGCCCGGGCGACCGTCTCTGCCGGGCGCACCGGGTGGGCCAACCTTGCCCTGTTGACAGGTGCAGCCTGTGTGACACGGTGACAAGTAGCGGGTGTGGTTGATTGAAAAGTCAGCTAAAAAATGTCCTGCGCGTGTCCCCCGTTGTGTCCTGTCCCGGAAAATGTATTAAAATAAATTTTTATTTCATTGTTCGGAACAGGACACGACGCCACCGGGCACGATTTCGGACATTTTTTTAAATTAAAAAACAAGACAGAAACAGGAACAAATTAAAAACACGAAACAGAAAATTAGAAGACAATCCACAATTCCAGAAACCAATGCATAAAACGCGATCATATGTACATGCTGCGGTGCTCTGCTGTGCGTACGAGCCGCCGGCCACATAACTGGACGGCACTGACTGCGGATAGTTGCGCGCTGCTATGTCCGGCGGGCCAGTGCCGGGCACCTGTCGTGTGTGCCTCGTCGTCTTCTGCATGACACCGATCTGATCGCGAAGGTGACTGCTGCGGATCTGCGTTGCAATGCAAAAACGATTCACTGTTATTTTTATTGTTATCTTCAATTTTGTAGTGAAAATGTCTGAATGTTTTTGAAAGTGACGTTCAGAAATTCAAAAGTTGAAAGTTCCGAAAGTCAAGACCAGAAGTTCAGAAGTTTACTGAAAAGTTACCAACAGTTCACTCAACCAATTGTTTATCAACTGTTACAAACCTTCATTTTGTTGAGCAACCAAACGTTACTCAACAATTTGTCAAGTAAAGTGGGGGAATGCTTTTTTTATGTTCAGCGTAATTTCAACAAAAAATATTTATAAACATAAACATTCATTTTTGCACCTGGCAAAATTCGACTTCATTGTTGATTATTGTGTTGACCGTTTGCATCTGGTGGTAAACGAGTGGCACCGAGACAATGCCCACCATTGTTGCAACGGTGCTTACCACAAATCCAACGATGGCCGTGCGACGAAAACGATCGGTTTGCTCCAACAAATCATGGTCGGTCATTTTCATGATTGATGATTTTATATCTTTGGGTTTCTTTACCTGTTGAAAATTGAAAATGTACTTTCACCAAGCAACTTTGTAACTTTTTTGTAACGCTTTTTGTCAATAACAAAAAGCGTGCGAATTTCGGTAGACTTATTTTGCCCCCGTGACCAAAACTTGCGCCTGTGAAAGCATGAAGCGCGCTTATTTCATTTTGTTAGCTGTATTGCAAATTTCGTTTCAAAAAAACGAGACGAAAACACCAACACAAACAAAACTGAAATCATCACGATTGATGCAGAATGAAGGTTGATTACGCGTGACTGCCGCTTTTTCGCTGATGACAAAACTTCAAGACAGTCAACATCACTGAACAATTAATTCCAAACAGTGCTCCCAAAATCATATCACCATTTTCGATCTATAAACACAGAGTGACTGGAAAAACAATATCATAGTTTTCACGCTCTTCATGCGAATTTTTCTGAATGACATTTCTGGAACAAGCAACATAAAAACACAATTTGCATGCGTGCGAATGTTCACCGTAGTGTTTACAAAAAAGTGTGCAAACAAAAACAATGGTGACTGCTGATGAGTTTGACGAATTTAGCACGTGAAGCAAAATCATAACTTTTTTGTTTGTCCGCGGCTAGTTTTACTTCTGGCATCAACCTGAATTGAACGACGTTGTTGACAATTCACCAATTTTTTTGTGAGATGGGACATCCAGATAAAAAAGCCGTGTTACCGCGGACAGTGCACGCACCCACAGATTCACGCTTCAGTGCGTTTGAAACTTGTTTTGCTATGATGGGATACTTTGAAGCCATTTTGACCAAACAAAAACTGAGTTTTGAATGAGAGAAGCAAAAGGCTCGTTGGAAACCAAGGAACTTTGAAAATACTTGCAGAATTTCGAATACGTGGGTGATGCACCTTCTGAAAAACAGGTGTTTGTTTCATTTGCAAAATCTACAGGTGTCTCATTATTTAAAAAAATCAGACAGTACAGTCTTTGCAGTTGCGTATTTGTGTGTGTGTGTAAAGAGCTCCGTTTAAGTTTTAAAAAATGCAAAAAAACCATTGCGCCAAATCTGTGCATGTTTAGTTTGAAACCAGTCGCGCACTTGACAATGCGATTGGAAATTCAAACAAAAAAACTGAGACAACACAGACAGCACTGCGTTGAATGTTTGATTTCCATGCACGGGAAAAACATTGAGCAAGCACATGGACAAAACAATGAACGGCTTATAACTTTCGTTTCTTCTGTTGATTTCAAATATCCTTTCCAAACACATCGCTCAACAAATATGGACTTTGTAAAATGTAAGAATTCAGTTTTGAAATGCAATCGTTTATTGTGCGTTTAATCGTCACTTCAAACACGTCACTATACCGCAATGAGTTTTGAAAATTTACTGCATTTTATGACAAGCCTTTTTACAGTTTGCATAATAGTTGCAAAGTCGCACAGTTCCCAAGCAGCAAAGCATAAAAAAGCACAGTTGCAAGGCGAAAACGGTTTTATAATGAATGAACAGCTGCGTGATGCTTGTTTCAAACGAAACGGAATAGATTGATGCGTGTTTTTTCAACACACAAAAGCACGGTAATTGTTCTTGTGCACCATATACTCAATTTGTTATTTTGTCATTTCACAGCTGAATAAGATCTCAATTATGCAAATTTTGCAAACTTTCCAACTTTCCAGTTACTGACGGTGTTGCAAAAAAACAAACCATGAAAACACAAATGCAAATGTATCTGACGAGCACTTTCGCGTTTCACCAGTGTCTTCTTTTTTGACAACACTTGGAGAAGTTTTTCAAGACAGAGCCAGAACAATACAGTCAATAAGTTAAATAATTTCAAATAAAATGATTTGAAACAAAAACGGAAACACAAAACTTTTAAAACATCAAAATAACTCGCGTTTACTGCTCAGTTAATGACAGCAATCATCAGTGACACGGCAGCAACGATGAGCGCATTCACGCCAAGGCCGTTCACCGTTGCAGCCGAGAGGCGGCACGGATCGTCCGGCCTCCATCCAACGGCGAATACGCGCGCCGGCGCACCGGAGCCTCGGCGCAGTTTCATCGGCATCACGAAGATCGTGGCGCCACGCGGCGGCAGTTTGTCCACTTGAGCGAGATTCTCGATGCCCGGCCGATTCGCACCAAGGATCACCTGAAATTGTTGCAAGTTTGTTCCGAAATTCTGCGACGAAGCTGGACTGGTTAGATCAGTTGATCAGCTGGAATGATATGCGAAATTTTCAAGTTTCTTACTGAGTGTACCCGTTTGTGTAACTGGCTTTGATGTTACGCACACGTTCACTCATCATCTCGCATTGCAACCAAGTCACGCAAACAATCATACACATGTCATACACACCGTGTGCACCGATTTTCCACCGAGTTTCGAAATGCCTGCATCTATCGAAATCACATCGGCGCCGAACGCACGTAGGCCTCTGTTGTTGACCAACCATTCGGCGGTGTCTGGCTCCAGTCCTTGAATAAAATAAAAACACAAAATTTTTGTACTAAAAGCAGTCAACGTTCAGTTTTAGATTCTGATTGTAAATGTGAACAGTTTTGCCGGTGTCATGCCATATTTTGACCCCCCGGTCAAAATATGGCAAAACATGTTGCTGCTACAGTATTGTGGGAGATTACAGAATTGGTAAAAGAAGTTCAGGACTGGTCTGTCTGGCGTGTCCTTCGCACGGACGAGCCGGGGAGGGGGGTGGGGCCGTCCGTGGGGGGGGGGGGGTACCGCGGCTAGAAAGCAAGTTCGTCTCGCTGACGAAATCGCAAACCGCCCGCGAACACGCAACGCTTATCTTCTTTTTCTTTTTTGAAGTGCGCAGAATCTGGCAACAGTTTTTGCACCTGGCCAGTGCAGCTGCATGGCGAACCCATTTTCGTCAAATTGCACGGTGCCGTTCAGGCCCAAGTACGCATTCCAGTCGCCCCAGTTGGCGCCGTTGCCGGTGCGCAGTATGACGACGCAGTTCTCGTGGAATTGGCCGTTTTGCGCCTCCCACGCCTTCAGATCGTCGACCGTCAGACGGTAGTCGACGTTGCCGCGTTCGGCGGGCGGCATGTCAACGACGCACGCTTCGCCGGCAAGATTCGACAGCGGAATCTGCGTGTAAGAACAGTGGCGGCTTTGAAATTGTCCCTTATCATGCATGGATTCGATGCGTGGTAATTGGTAAATCATACACGCAGAAAAGTGCAGTTTGCAGTGCAGTGCTGGATGCAGTGCAGGATGCGATGCCGGATGCAGTGCATGATGCAAAAGTTCGTTTGCTACATTGTATGTATGCATATGTTCCTAATTGTTTGCACCTTATTTAACAAACAGCTACTAATATGATATGTTGCGAAACGTGCTTGTGAATATTTGAAAACATACGTTTGCGCATTTTATTTTTCAATAATATGCGAATTAAAATCTCGACAATAAGCCGTTTGGTTCGCAATGGCCACACTTGACACTGTTGCCATTTGACAGTCAGACGACACGTTATATACTCCTATTGGCGACTCCTGTTGACGAATGAGCCGTTCACAGCTGAAACAACTGAAACCAGAAAGCTATCGAGCGCAATTAACCTGATCCACGGTGTGTTTGCCCTCGAGCGCTGCTGCGTCCTTCAGAAGGTGCAACGGTGCATCGATATGCGTGCCTTGATGTTCGGTCATCGAAAAAAAGCCGGTGTACAAATAGAAGGACGAACTTGGCGGTGCACCAGGCGGAAACATGTCTGAAATCGTGTGATTTTGGGCTCTTTTGAACTCCCAATGTTCCAATGAAGTCCTGGTTTGAACAATGTACATGTTCAAACCACTGGATTGGCTTTTTCGCTTGAATTTTGCATGCTTTTACAATCGGCTGAATGCTGCTAGTTGCAGCGTAAAAAAAGCAGAAACACCTGACCTTCGTAGCTTGTAGTGTGAATGTAGCGGTGATCCAGTGCAAGTTTTGCAGGATACACCACTGTGTCATTGGCCAGGTCGTAAGTCATGTCCAGCATTTCGCATTCTTTTGGAATCAACGGCAAACCGCGAATCGTCAGAATGGTGCTGACCAAAACGACAAACTGAGGGATGCCGCGTTCAGCCATCGTTCAGAAAGCACATACGTTCAAAACTGATGTCTTAATTTTTGTTCAGCAAAAGTTTTCAGCACTGGCAAACCGGTACAGGTAAATGTACAATGAATATTGCACCAAAGCAAACTGGTAGAATTGGCTAAAAAACGGCTAAAATTACATTTGCAACGATTTATTTGTCTGCCGTTTTGCAGTATTGCTGATGTCTGTTTCTAAATACCGTAATTACTGTCAATTCACGTTGTTCTGGGTTTCAGAAAATTAGTGACAGCGTTCAAAACTTCCAAAAAGGCTGGCTAGCGCGTGATACATCGGTGTGTGTGTTTTGCGTGCTACATGTAACTTGAGCACATGAACGGCCTTTTTTCAGGTGAACATAACGGGAAAACAAAATCTATATTATACTAAAAATGCAATTTGTGTGTATGTCCGTCCGTGTCATTATAGGCAAATGGAAGCGTGGCTGATCAAAACTTGATGATCGACTGGGAAAGATGTAACAAAACCGTCTTTGAAAAAAGTTTGAACTTTTTTGTTTTAAAAATCGGGTTGCAAAACGCGCATCGACATAGGCATTGCAAGTTGCACTTTGGATTCAAAACAAGTAAATTTCATTGAAATTGATACTCCATGGTTATGAGCGATAATTTCAACGTAACGCACGATGGGCAACAGGCAATTGTTGCTGTTCAAAACTTGACGAGCGACTGCAAAAGATGTAACAAAACCGTCTTTGAAAAAAGTTAGTTTTTTTAATTGGGTAAAAATGGTATTTACCATTCATTTTCACTTTGCAAAATGTTTGGGTCATGTTGGGGTAAACGGGTAAAAAGAAGCAAAGCTGCAAAACGAAATTATAAACGTCATTTTTTTGTTTCTTCTATTCATGTTCACTTCACAAAAAAGGCTTGGCTTATGTAAGGGTAACCGGGTAAAAGAAGCATTAGCTTTTTAAAATGAGTATTTTTTAATGAAAAAACGTTAATTTTTATATTTTTTATTCAATCTTACTTAACTTACAAAAAGGCTTGACTTAGGTTAGGGTGAACGGGTAAAAATAGCAAAATCATAAACTTCGCATTTTCACTTTGCAAAAAAGGCTTGGCTTAGGTAAACGGGTAAAAGAAGCATTAGCTTTTTAAAACGGGTTATTGAAAAAAACGTTAATTTTATTGTTTTTTATTTAATCTTACTTCACATACAAAAAGGCTTGACTTAGGTTAGGGTGAACGGGGAAAAAATAGCAAAATCATAAACTTCGTATTTTCACTTTACAAAAAAAGCTTGGCTTAGGTAAACGGGTAAAAAAAGCATTAGCTTTTTAAAGCGGGTAAATGAAAAAAAACATTAGTTTTTTATATTTTTTATTCAATTTTACTTCACTTAAAAAAGGCTTGCCTTCGGTTAGGGTGAACGGGTAAAAATAGCAAAATCATAAACTTCGCATTTTTTATTTATTAAATACATTAAATATATTGTATTGTAGGCGACTTCACGGCAGCACAAGGTAAATTTTCTTCAGGGTTATTATTCAGTAAACGTTACTGTTTTTTCTTTCTAAGTCAATGCCACTTCACGAAAAAGGCTTGGCATTGATTAAGCCACATACGCTCGAGTCAATAGGCTTACCAATTTTCCTATAAATTCCGTCTTCGGCATTGGTCTCACAGAATTACCTTTTTTCATGATCGACACACTCAAAGAAGCAAAACAGAAGCAGCAACTAACCAAAATCATCATGTCCTTATCTCTGCCTCATCTACTGTTTCACATCATCATGTTTGGCGGTGTCTCCACTGTGCTTCTTACTGGCCTATTACTACTATGTTTTTGTTGCAGCAAGAAAAAGAAGCAAAAATCGATCTTTAATCAACCGCCAACAGAAGAGCCAGGCGATGACTACGTTGACACGTGAAAAACGAGCAATAAAAGCCATTGAAAAAAAAACATTTGCAAAATGCTTTTAGCGCAGAACGTTGATAAAGGAAAACGTGATTTCTTTTAATTTTAACTGATTTTTGGAAATTCGTGATTATTATTGTTCGTTCTCACTGAAAAGTAATAAAAGCATAAACTTTTGTGATCTGTCCAACTCATGACTATATATTCGAATTCAAACAGCTTTTCATTAAACTGAACTAATCTTCTCCCCACAAGCGCTTCGCGAAGGACGAAGCACACAAAGACTTCAACCAACAATAAAAATACGGACGACCAAAACGAAGCGTTGCCTGCATAACCCTGCTTGCTCGGCTGCACACGTCTGTGCGCGTTCATTAAGAGCGATTTGAAGGTGTAGGAAAGGCCATGCAAACGTGATCAAAGAAGTGGAACCAAGCGCACGCAGAAAGTGTTTGTGTGACGCATCCAGCTGCTAATCACTATGCAGCTATTATGTGCTTCATAGAGATCACGCGGATTATGCGCACACAACGTCAGTCCATGTTTTCGTTCCGACGTTTGTACGTTGTTGCACTTTAGCAATTTTTTGTGCGTGCGTTTTTTTTTTTGTTTCACTTCATTTTACGACAAATTTAAATTTTGTGACAAAAAATGGCCGTAGTTTTGCGTGCACCACGATGATTATGGCAGTTTTTCAGTTGCACGTGATCAGAACAACCAGTTCAACCAACGAAACGGCCTTCCTTGCATGTTTTCTGCCAAGCGCATTTTCAAAATTCAGTTCATGTGCGCGACTCATCCGCCAAAGGAAAATTTCCAACGCGGTAACCGGCATCTTGTCGGCCGCAGTGTTCTGTCCCGGGCGGTGTTCTTTTTCTTTAGCGCGCGGCGTTTCTTCAGCAACATGTTCGAAATCTCCTGATTACAGGGTAACGACAACAAATAAACAACGGCCGCATGCGCTACTCGGCGTATCTGGACACGCCGCCCGACTACGCCGTCTGTGTGCTCGGCACCAGCGCCGCCTATCCAGATGAGCCGCCGCCCTATTACCAGGTGGTCGCTGACACCTGGAGTCAACTGGCGCGACAGGGACAGAACAACGTCTTTGAGATGTTCGGCGAACACGTGTTTTCGAGTTTTCTTTTCTTGTTTCGTTTTATGCGTGTTTCCTGTTTCGATGATGACCAGAACAGCGTATCCGTCCGACAATCCCGGCTTGTGCGGTCACTCAAGTTGCAGCGTATGATTATTATCAATTTTTTAGGTTCTGCGACTCGAATGCCTGTGCAGACGCAGAAAAGAAACTGGTTTCAATCGTTATATGGCAATTCTAAATCCCCTTAGTGACTCCGCCCCACTTACAGGGGACCCAATCATTTTGCCAATTTTGAATTGCCGCGTCATGCATGGAACTGTTTACCTATTTATGAGTCTCGGGATCAGAATAAAAAATCATACCCATGGTTGATCATGCCATCAAATCAAGGTTGTCCAAACTTTCCTTGACTGACGCTCCGCGCTCCATGGCACCGTTCTCTAGCACGGATCTGTTGTTTGGCTCAAACAGGTCCACGGCCATTGGTCAATGTTTCATATCATCATTAGGCCTTTTTGATTTTACAAAATTGTCGTTTCTGGTGTTCCTTTTCTGTTACAAAATTGTTTCTCGCAGCTATCCACCGGTTCGACCGCCACGGATTCGCAGCAACAATCGACCGAATCGAGAGATGCCACCACCGCAACGACGCAGGTGCGGCAATCTTAGTTGATGGGCACGCCAAAAATGGTGTCCGAACAAGTGGCCGGTTTTGTGTCCGCCAGGTTGTCCTGTCCTCTTAGGTGTCCTGTGAATTGCGTGGAAGTGGCAACATCACACTCGTAATTTTAGGCCACTTTTTATTTCCAGGACACGTGAAACGACGCGAGACACTCCGGCGGAAAGACACCGAACACATGTTCGGACACTTTTTTAGCGTGAGTTCACCGCTGATTTGTCTAAAATCTGCTGAATTTCAACTTTCCATTGCCGAATCAAGATTCCGGAAAGACCGAACTTTAGAATCAAAAGTTGAACTGGTTGTTCCAGAGGTCGCAAAGGCTGCTTCCAGTGCGTCCAAAAGTTGATGATGTCGAAGACCAACCGCACCGTGAAGTACACCGCGTTGGGTGTGTACGTTTTCGTGGCACTCTGTACCGTGATCAGCATTCTAGTGGTCAGTCCACCCTGTTTCTGGTTCATATTTTTTAATTAAACAGGCTATTATTATCTAAAAATGCGGGAGACGCATATAAAAGGAGGAATATGGCTTTGTCTAAGCAGTGAGAGACTTGGCTCGACAACTCTTTTCAAGTCTCTGATGTGGTACACACGGATACAAGTACATAAAAGCTATATTTTTGCGCCGCGTTTGTTTTACTGAAAAGTGTAAAAAAGTTTTAAAATCATTTTTTAACTGTCCTTTCCAGTTTAGTCCGAAATCACATCATGTGCGAAATTCTGTGCAAATTCTGTGCAGAACTTCTGTAAATCAAGAATCTGTAAATTCTGTGCAAAAACAGAAAAATCAGAGACTGCAAAACATTGTTTCATGTGGTTTTATCGTTGCTAACGTACGCATCGCTGTGTACACACCAGGATCAGTGACAAAAAGGTGTTATCTTCCGTTGATTTTCAGCCTTTTTACCAAACTCTAGTGGCAGGATAAACTGTCTGTCCCGTGAGTCCTTGCCTTTGCCACAGAAGGAGACCTTGCGTTCCCCAATGCCTCTGCGATACACTTTGTCCTGGGCAAACCAGTATCAGCGATCTGAAGTCTGATCGTTATTTTAGTGGTTTTAGTGGTCGCTAAATGCCCGAAATACCGCAAAAGTTTTAATTGTCTACAAAGTATTATCTTTCTTATTAATCGTGACCCAATATGCGTTTGCACGCACAGATAGAGAAAATGTTTCATGGCTGCGCGGCAATTTTAAATGAGCAAAAACTTAACGTATTCTGACGACAGATTCGTGCAAGAAATTGAGAAAAAACCAGTCAGAATGTTTTTTCACTAAACAAAATTTATTTCAATTCATATTCGAACTACGCTCTGGCGCGAAACATTTTTTCAGTGTGCGGCTTTTCCACACATCATTCAACATTACTAAGCCTCCTTCGTACGAAAAGATTATACATGTGCAACCGAAATAGTGAATAAACGGCGCAAAAATATGGCTCTTATGTACTTGTATCCGTGTGTACCACATCAGAGACTTGAAAAGAGTTGTCGAGCCAAGTCTCTCACTGCTTAGACAAAGCCATATTCCTCCTTTTATATGCGTCTCCCGCATTTTTAGATAATATTCTGACTTTTAAATAAGTCCCGAAGGTCGAACCAAATTCACATCTCGTTGGTCACACATTCTTCTAAACCCCGGATACCTCAGAGTTTTCATTTTTCGTTTTTTGGGCCGATTTCGCCTATGCTATTTCTACGGCCGATTCGCTCGAAATCGTTACGATTCAGTATCTAGAGTTGCTCACAAAAAAGCCAACCCAAAATCCGGGATCAGTGCATTGAATTACTCTGGAAAACAACCTTTTCTTGTTTTTCGTTTCTAGACCGATTTCGCCAACTTCAACGGCCGATTCGCCCGAAATCGTCACGATTCAGCATCCAGAGTTGTTCACATAAAAAAACTAACCCAAAATTCGTGATCAGCGCATTGAATTACCCTGGAAAACAACCTTTTCTTGTTTCTCGTTTCTAGACCGATTTCGCCAACTTCCACGGCCGATTCGCCCGAAATCGTCACGATTCAGCATCTAGAGTCGCTCACGTAAGAAAACTAACCCAAAATTCGTGATCAGCGCATTGAATTACCCTGGAAAACACCCTTTTCTTGTTTTTCGTTCCTGGACCGATTTCGCCAACTTCCACGGCCGATTCGCCCGAAATCGTCACGATTCAGCATCTAGAGTTGCTCACGTAAGAAAACTAACCCAAAATTCGTGATCAGCGCATTGAATTACCCTGGAAAACACCCTTTTCTTCTTTTTCGTTTCTGGACCGATTTCGCCAACTTCCACGGCCGATTCGCCCGAAATCGTCACGATTCAGTATCTAGAGTTGCTCACATAAAAAACTAACCCAAAATCCGGGATCAGTGCATTGAATTACTCTGGAAAACACCCTTTTCTTGTGGGATGTTTTTTTTGCTTCTGGACCGATTTCGCCAGCTTCCACGGCCGATTCGCACGAAATCGTCACGATTCAGCATCTAGAGTTGCTCACATAAGAAAACTAACCCAAAATTCGTGATCAGCGCATTGAGATACCCTGGAAAACAACCTTTTCTTGTTTTTCGTTTCTGGACCGATTTCGCCAACTTCAACGGCCGATTCGCCCGAAATCGTCACGATTCAGCATCTAGAGTTGCTCACATAAAAAAACTAGGTAAGCAAAATTCGTGATCAGCGCATTGAATTACCCAGGGAAACAACCTTTTCTTGTTTTTCGTTCCTGGACCGATTTCGCCAACTTCCACGGCCGATTCGCCCGAAATCGTCACGATTCAGCATCTAGAGTTGCTCACGTAAGAAAACTAACCCAAAATTCGTGATCAGCGCATTGAATTACCCTGGAAAACACCCTTTTCTTGTTTTTAGTTCCTGGACCGATTTCGCCAACTTCCACGGCCGATTCGCCCGAAATCGTCACGATTCAGCATCTAGAGTTGTTCACGTAAGAAAACTAACCCAAAATTCGTGATCAGCGCATTGAATTACCCTGGAAAACACCCTTTTCTTGTTTTTCGTTCCTGGACCGATTTCGCCAATTTCCACGGCCGACTCGCCCGAAATCGTCACGATTCAGCATCTAGAATTGCTCACGTAAGAAAACTAACCCAAAATTTGTGATCAGCGGATTGAATTACCCTAGAAAACACACTTTTCTTGTTTTTCGTTCCTGGACCGATTTCGCCAACTTCCACGGCCGATTCGCCCGAAATCGTCACGATTCAGCATCTAGAGTTGCTCACGTAAGAAAACTAACTTAAAATTCGTGATCGGCGCATTGAATTACCCTGGAAAACACTCTTTTCTTGTTTTTCGTTCGTGGACCGATTTCGCCGATTTCCACGGCCGATTCGCCCAATATCGTCACGATTCGGCATCTAGAGTTGCTCACGTAAGAAAACTAACCCAAAATCCGTGATCAGCGGATTGAATTACCCTAGAAAACACCCTTTTCTTGTTTTTCGTTCCTGGACCGATTTCGCCAACTTCCACGGCCGATTCGCCCGAAATCGTCACGATTCAGCATCTAGAGTTGCTCACGTAAGAAAACTAACCCAAAATTCGTGATCAGCGCATTGAATTACCCTGGAAAACACTTTTTTCTTGTTTTTCGTTCCTGGACCGATTTCGCCGATTTCCACGGCCGATTCGCCCGAAATCGTCACGATTCAGCATCTAGAGTTGCTCACGTAAGAAAACTAACTTAAAATTCGTGATCGGCGCATTGAATTACCCTGGAAAACACCCTTTTCTTGTTTTTCGTTCGTGGACCGATTTCGCCGATTTCCACGGCCGATTCGCCCGATATCGTCACGATTCGGCATCTAGAGTTGCTCACGTAAGAAAACTAACCCAAAATCCGTGATCAGCGCATTGAATTCCTACGGACTAAACATTTCTCCTATTTTTCGTAGCTCAGACAAAATTTGTAAGAGTGAAAAACTGATACCCAGTCAAAATGCTACCAACTTTAAAAAATGCACAATTTTGACCCCAAAAAAATGCCCGGGCAAAAAAATAAACTAAATTTTCAGAATCTACGGATGAAATTACCCTAGGAAAAAAATTTGTTCAACTGTGAAAGTGTCCCAGCTAAAAATTGAAAGGGCGAACACTTAAAACCAGGTGAAAACCCTCCCAACAATTAAAAATGCCCAATTTTTTACCCAAAAACAGGGTCTGGGTAAAAAATTAACCCAATTTTCAAAATCTCCGGGTGGAATTACCCCAGGGAACATTTTTGTTCGACTGCGAAAGTGTTGCAGGTAAAAATTGAAAGGGCGAACACATGTTGATTACATACCAGAAAAAAAAATACCAAGGAAAATAAGTAACATAATTTTCAGAATAGGTTTTTCGTGTCTACAGCGTATGAAAAATAGTCGGATAAAATTTTTTTCGCGGCTCCAAGCACAACTTTGGGTGTTCGTTTCGTGTGCACAGAACCAAGTTTGTGGCTTATACTATGCTCGCTGGACGCAGCGAGCAAATTTGAAAAAAGCGCGCGAGGGAATATTCAGCCATATAATGCGTGATGCGCTGTCCGCTCGCTGGCGCTCGCTCGCGCATCCGCATGATTTATTTATCTAATTACCAAAACTTCAAAATTCTAACGCGAGTTAAAAACATACGTTGCAGCAAATAGTGATAAATCGGCGGAATCGATTTGTGCCCGGCTACATTGCATTATTGACGTGTAAGTTGGAAAAGAATGAAAATGTTTTAGAAAAGTCATTTGTTTTTAAGAAAGAAAGACATTTCCAGGCACCACAGTCTGTTTGTTTTGGGGCATAGCAAAAATTATTGGCGGAGTTTTGAAGCCGAAACCGCTGCCGATAGTAACTTTGATGTGAGGAAGAAAATGTGATCAGATTGATTCGTTGGTTTTTTATAAATAGCTTCAATTATCTTTGCATTTAAACGGAAATTCCAAATTTACCTGTATATTCTGCACTGTTCCACTCAACTGTTCAAAAATGTTCAAATCTCTGTTTTAATCTTCCCGGATTTTTATTTGTTACTCGTTTGGAAGCGGCATCAGTTTATCAAAAAATGACACAAGAATGATGTTCATTACAAATGATACCGCAAATGAAGAAAAATCGGAATATTACTGACAATTTGGAAATCATAATGCAAACAAACAAAATGGAATCATACGCAGGAGAAAGGAGACCAAAAAATTCGAGCGCAATTTTCTCAATCGAAATATACCGAAGGTCAAACTAACAAAGCCAACAATGCCACAGTTATTGCAATCAGAAATTTCGGCTCAGCGTTTCGTAAGACACAATTTGGCTCCGTGTCCGTCAGTTTTTCGGAGTATTCCGCTTGTTTCTCCAGTTGTTTGTCAAGTTCTTGTTGGCGTTTTTCGTGCATCGCCTTTGCGGCGCTGCTGCAAGGCGAGCCAAGCACAATCTCGCATGCTGCAATGGAATTTTCGAAAAAAAACACCTTTCAATCCGTTTCCAGTTCGTGCTGCGGCCGCACAACCGTTTCACGCAAAACAACCGACAAAAAAATCATCGACAAAGTTTCAATGTCGTCCGCAAAAAAATCCAGTTTCTTTTACCGTAAATGATACTCTTATGTAAACAAACACTTTTGTGTGGTTGTTTACTTTTTGAGACTGACTTGAACAAAATAAGAAATAATATCAAAAAAGAAAAAATTAAATAAAACGAATGAAACAAAAACGTGAAATCCACTCTCGGCAAATACAGAGTACTAAAAAACAAAACTTTCTATTATTTTCTAGTATTAAACCATTATTTGACTTACAAAGATCAAATTCATTAATGCTGGCATCGCTTTGCGGTATTTCATACGTAATCAGACGGCTGCAGTGCTTGACGGTAATGCCATTCAGCTGAAAAGAAAGAACATTAAAACTGAATTTCAAATCAGTCAGGTGGACGTTTAAAAAACCAGTGTGTCTTGACTGTCACTCACAACGAGCAAATGAGTGCATTCATCCTCCATTGAGTCTGGCAGGAACTTGCCCACAAGCAGCGCCATGTGATTCACGTATTCCTTAAAAATGCAAATCAAAAACGATTAGCACAACTATGCTTGCTAACTCTGTAACACACGCACACTCTGCACTTCCAAACAAACCATTTTCGGAATCGGCTCCGTCTGGTCACGGATTTTCGTGCACCGCGTTCGCTGCACGGTCGCAGACACTTCGATGTGACTTGCGTCTGTGATGTCTTAAAAGACAGAGATTGAAAAGAAACGCATCTGAAAAACGTTTGCATTTAAAAGTTTCAGGTAAATCGTTCAGTAAACCAAAGAAAAAAGTACATTAGCGCTGAGCATGCCGCACAAAAAAACGACAACACCAAACCCCTTTTAACAACTTTTGTATATTTCGTGTGTGTAGTTAAACAAATCTGCCGTCAACCAATGGACAAAACAGAAAATATCCTCTCCAACTGACTGTCCAATCCGTGCAGTTTCATGAACACGAGCACCGTGTTCCGTCGGTATCCCTTGCGTCCGTCTCTTGCGATGATCGGCTCCGGAAAGCGTTCACCTTTCTTGTAAACGGCGTTTAGGAACTCCAGTCGCGGGTGTAACACTGGTCGGTCGGCACAGTTGACTTGGCGCAATTTTGGAGAGCTTGAGTGTCGGCCATCGAACCCGGGCGGAGCAGCGACAATCGCGCAACAGTGAACGATTAGAAACAGCAATAACGCAACAATAGTTCGTGTTGTTGTTGATGTCGTTGGTGTAAAATGCTCGGGTCTCGACACGAAAACCACACGATCCGCCAGTGTTCCGCCCGAAGGCATGTCTCTAGTTTCGAAAACGTGCACCGCTCAGCCGTAGTTCATGTCAACTTTGCAACTTTCTGTATTCAATTCAGTGTGTTTCTTTCTCTTTTTTTATTTTGCGGTCTCTGTTTTGAATTGAAAAAAAAATTAAAAAAAACGTTGTCGCCAATGCGACATCAACAGTGAAGTGGACAGTCGCTTATTATGTCAATCAACAAAACTGAATGCACAACCTTTGAGTAAAATGTTGCATATTGCTGCAAATTTTCAATAATAAAAACGGGCTTTACTGGATAAAGCGTTCCGTTATGAGGCCGACACTGTTTACTTGTTTGTTTTATTTTATTTTATTTTACACTCTGATTTTGTTTGATTTCGGAATTCGCTGAAGGTTGGAAGTGATTTGTAGAACGCTGAATGAAATAAAAATGAAAACACTGAAAGCAAATCTGTGTTGCGCCGCAATAAAAGAGAAACATATGAACGTTGGAAAAAGGTGCCGATTTCCACGTTCAGTGGGAGGAACTTATAATCGGGAAAAAAACTGATATTGCAACTAATATCGCATAACAAAAAATAAACACCTTTAAAACGCGACAAAGCGTTATTTACTAGCTAAAGTTTGGTTGTTGAGCTCCGTCCGTGGGTGCACCGCACCGCACTTTTTGTAAAAATTAGTGTCATATCGACGTGACAGTTTCAAGTAATTCGGGCGCAGGGCAGACTGCGCACTTTTTTATTTACTTTTTTGAAATTTTCGTTTTGGCTGGACGGTTTTTTGCGTTGATTTGATTGTGGTTTTTTTGCATTGACTCCACCTTTCTGACCAGAAAAAAATTGAATTTTATTTCAATTTGCAGCAAGTGGCAAATGACAATAAAAATTAAATAGCAATATGCGTTATTATTCCTAACAATTACATTGCACAATGTATATGTATGTTGAACGGCTGATAAATGAATAAAAAAACATTATTTTTGTGGAAACATCAGTGAATTGAGTTTAGAGACACGACACGGTAAATTGTTTATGTATCTCGTAACAATTGCTATCATTCGAACAAACAAATCAATCACACAAATGTTGGAAGTTTTGGGTGTCTTGAATAAAAGTATGGCTTCCAGTGAAAATTGCAATTGTGTGCTTTGAAATCTGCACATCAAAACGCAACACAAACAGATGTACTGTAGTTGTACAGTTTCGCGGCAAGCTTGGATTCTATCTAGATATGTCAATATCTGTAGCCTGGTTTGGTTGTGAATACACGGAATTCAGTCGAAGCAAACAAAACATTTAAAAAAATACCTATATAAAAAACAAAAAAAATACTAATCAATACTAATGCCCGTAATTTTGTGTCATTGGTTATGCGACCAAGAAACTGTAACTGTGATGTGTGATCAGTGAAAAAATTGTTTGCCAAATAAACACTGGGATTCCATACGTTCCTCTACAAATCATTGGTAACAAGCCGTTGTGTTACAAAAAGTTTCATTTTGCAAACACATATATACTGTAAGTATCGTAATATTAGTTTTTAACGACATTTTCCTCCTATTTTTCTATGGCACACGCGTTTAAGGCATAATATACAAGCGTCGGTCAAAATTCTAAGATTTTTGAACTCATTTTTCCTGAACCCCTCCCCCTTTTGTCACAGTTTAAGCCCCTGAGGTGGTCCCTAAAACTTTGGAGGGTAAGAGGCAAACTCACTGCTACAGAAGCCAGTGAACCCCCTGAGCTTCAGTTTTGTACAATAATACCATCGCAGCGTCCAGCAATGTTTCACATCCTGTGTGAGTGGGTGTTTCCGTCGAAACCCCTCAGAATCGACATTCTTTTAATCACGATCACAAAGAGACGTTTCGCCACCATAAATTGTTGCAGTGCGTTAAGTCACCTTGAAGGTTTTTAGGGCATGTATTCTTTGTTCAGTCAATTGAACCGTGGTCAATTTTGATCGCTGAACATACATACAGCTGTGTGCCTTACATTGAAAAGATCTGCTCTCATGCCGTCGCTGCATATTCTCGGGCCCGTGAATGAAAAATGCGCCTCAACAAGCTCAGTGGTCCAGTACACAGAACTTTTGTGCCTTCGGATTTTAGCCAGTTGCAGCAAATCTATGTTCCGTGATTCGTTGGTTTTACATGTAACCTCTCTGCGTGCTGTATGTTGCTCCAATTTGAAGAAATACGCATGCCGAAGCTGCCGTCCGATATTATGCGCTATTTCACTTCGAAATTTCTCGCGCACTTTCCATTATTTAGCACCTCCAGTTTGCGTGCGAGAGACGCTTGATTTCATTCAGCCGTCATATTCCTACATCCGCTACTTTCACGCAATATTTGTGTCATTCGTTTCATGTTTGCGTCATTCGCTTGATCATGCGCGGCACTCATCACTCCGTGCAGTTTTTTGGTTGTGAGTTTTCGTTGGGTGATGAGCTTCCCATCCATTTATTGTTTACAGTTTAGTTCCGTTTCACAAGCAAACTCTCATTCTATCTGATTGTCACCATCTAAACAGTAGTTACAAAGAGATCCTGTTGAAGCATCTCCAAGGAAGTAGAATAAATATCACGACATGACAGGTTTTTTGTTCATTTAACTTGAAGATAGCATATATTCACGAATTATTGCTTTTGCAGCGGTGCACTCATTGTCGCGGAAAATGCGTTCTAATTCAAGAACGATTCTGATTTGCTCACTGATTGTGACCGTGCTTTCCGTGCTGATGGTTGATGCGCGAATCGTCGGCATTGGCTGGGGCGGTGCGTCATGTTTCGTTGTATTGTCATGTTTTCGAACTTTTCGTATTTTATCAGATACATTGTAGTTGTTCGTTTATTTTTTAATGGTACTCAGATTACTATGTTTGACGCTTCAAAAAACACTCTTCAAAAATTTCAAAAAAAACCGAGAAAAATATTTTTATTAATAAAAGAACATTACAGTCAATCTCGCTAATATATGCAACTACCTGATTGGTTGGTCATAGCAACTCACAGCGCTGATTGGTTAATCATGAGGTGTTCTCAGCGCTGATTGGTTGGTCATGATGTCATGTTTGCGTCATGTTGCATATATTTTCCAGATGGACTGTAAGTTCAGTACAGTTTGTCGAGTAACGAGTCTTTCGCATTTCGTGTTCTTCTGTTGTGTTGTGTGATCGTTACATGGATTATCAATTTTTAGGTTCTGCGACTCATTGCGTTTGCAGGCGTCACAAAGAATCCAGTTCCAATCTTAACATGTCAATTCAAAATTGCCTAAAGGACTCGACCCTTTTAGAAGACTCGGATCACTGCTAATTTTGAATTACCGCGTCATGCATGAAACTGTTTACCTATCCATGCGCGCATTGAGTCTCGGGCCCAAAATAAACGATCATAACTGGTAAAAGATCATAGCCAATGGCTACTCTACTCACAAGAATGTTGAACTTTCTTTGACGATTTATTTTTTCCGCTGTACTTCTGACTGCATCAATAGCTGAGTAGCAGCTCTCTAGCCTTGCGAACAACATCGCTATATTAGACCGGTTGGTAAGAATATTTAGCCTTCACTGATAGTATCTCACAGACCTCAGGAAGATACTCCATGACGCACCGCGCTAACGCTTATGTTTTTATTTCATGTTCTGCAGGGACAGCATTTGATGAGCTGGACACGGATGGCGGTCGCCTGCACGGCAGCGACGTGCTGGTGCCTGTGAAACGCACTGGCATGCTCGGCCACCCGACGCTGAACACGCTCGACTGGCTGCAGCGCAACTTTGAACAACGAAAATAGAAACAAAGAACAGAAACATGCCGTATGTAGATGCCAAGAAAAATATGAAAACAGTTTTATTGCCAACTTGCTAAAAAAACAGCGACTGTTTTGTGGGTGCAACCATTATTTTTTTAGATCACTCAAAATGTTTTTAACTGGAATAAAAAAAGAAACTACAGTCGACCTGGCTAAATTGTAGTATAAGCTGATTGGTTGCTTACGCACTCACGTGTAATCTGATGCGTGTGTTCTATGTGGAGGCGTTTACACCGTACGTGTGTGCGCAACGTGTACACAACCAATCAGCCAATAATGCCAATTAACCGCGGCGACTACAACGCATTGGACTTCATGAAAGCATCAAAAACCGTGGTAAGCATAAAAACCTTTTGCAGCCTCAAAAAATTCAAACTAATCCCTTACAAGTAGCATACAACGTCGTGTTCATATAGCTCAACCACAAACATGTTCATCGATCAACAGAGCACGATCCTGCGTGTGTGCAACGCTGCAAAGCATCCATACTCAGCAACCAAGGACAGTCCAGCCAGCATCATTCCCATCGTCAATCCCACGAACACTTGCGCCAAATGTTCAATGTCCAGAATGCTGTACGATGCGCCACTGTTATCGAACGCCAATGTCAGTGGTCGCAGCGCGGGATATCGACGAGCGATCGAGTCAACCGCTGGCAGACAGTGAATCAGTGCTCGGTCGAAATCTCGTTTGAGACTGGAGTTCTTTTGCATCACGAACGCTCCGTAATACCGTGGCACGACGCTGATTGGTTCTGGAGAAAAAGAAATTGGTATAATGAACTTTTAAAACGCAAGCTGAATTCAGGCAAAAAAGTTCGCTCTAATTTCTCAGTTGGAATGGGGCAAACTGCCACTAATTCTCAACGGCAAAACAAAAAAGGAAATATCCAAAAGCAAACTTTGTGAAACCTGGCATGACGAACGCTGACGGCTGCTCTCGGCTTTCATAAATTGCATCGTCGCCACGCGGCAGCTCTGATTTGGTAACTGTGCGATAAGTGAGACCGTTCGGCTGGAGTAACTGTTTCGGATTTGCGCTGCGATCAAACACGCGAATCGGATTGCGCTTGAGGACATCATGAAATCGCTTCACCAACTCTGGATCTGACGTTGGCAACGTGGTGTTGTTGATATACTCCATGTGGTACTCGCCCGATTGTAAAAACGCTAAAAATGGAATGACAAAAATAATATGTGTTGTTCTGAGATCTAATACTCTTTACTGCAATCTCCCCTGATTGACAAGGAAACTTATTGCGTGCGGCGATTCTGGAAATCTTTTCTAAAAAGGGAATACGATTGGATTGGCGGATAGGCTTTTCGTGGTCCATCCTCTCCATTTATTTGTAGAAAATGAAAACAAACAAACTCGATAAGAGAAAAAATCCAAACACGAACGAATGATCTCCGTGTGACTTCGAAACGGCAGCGCTGGACGCGACGGCACCGCCAGATGTGCGTCCAACCTCGACTGATAATTGACCGCCAAAAAGACACAGCCCAACGACCAAAACTTCATCAAAATCTCCGGCGGCGCAATGCTGTACCGTCGATAGCCCTGATTGATCAACACTCGCGCGTAATCAAACGCCGCATCGGCGTAGGACAGTTCGGTGCGTCGTCGTACTGGCGTCGAATTGTTTGCGCTGGCGCCCAAATGCGCGTAGCCGATGAAGTGCACTGCCAACATCAGCACGTAATGACCGCCAACGAGCAGCACGAACAGACAGGCCAACTCCAGCCAGAACGACGCGGCGAACGGCCGAAGGATGAAGTCTTTCTCTTGGAACGCCCACATGTCACGGTCGAAACGGACCACGAGCGTCTGCAAGTATCGCCAGACGGGATAGCTGAAGTCAACGACGGACACGCGCGACTCGGTCGCTCGCATCGTCACAGCGGACAGATCGATGTCGCCTCGCATCGCCAGGCCGACCAGTCCCGTCCAGTTGCCGCTTCCTGGACGATACACAATAGTTTGGCGGACCATTACAGCAACAGACAGCCTCAGCCGTATCAAAAACGCCTATCAGCAAAATAATCTCATTTCAAAACCGAACAGTCCTCCGGTTCAAACACGTTCGCCATCCCACCTTCAGGTACTTCAGCACCCCAGGTGTTTGTTTCGACGAGTTCGTAAGGCCAATTGAGCAGACGCATCACAAGGTCGAAGATTTCCATTTCGTAGCCCGGCTCGGAACACGGTTTGCCGATCGGTAAGTTTCGGAAGCATTTGTAGATTTCCGATTCATACAAAACGAAACCGACGCGAAGCTTTCGCATTTTTTGTGCTATGTCATTGAATGTTCTTCAATTCCAGAGCATTTTGCTGAGAGATAGAGAGTGCGGTGCACACTAAATTATTCGTTCAAATTTGTGCATGCATATTTGTCACGCAATCAGCTTGTTCTTCCAGTACGCGCTAACAGGTGCGCATGATTTCCGCATCGATTGTGACAGTGTGAGAAACAGAAGAAAAGTCTGAAATAAGGCAATGAAATTGGCTGTGTATGTGGGACTGTTTGTTTGCGTTTCCATGTTCCAGTGGTTGCGAAATGTTCCCAGTTGACAATCGAACCAATAAACACTGCAAAGAAAAAGCGCGGGCGTTTATCCGGCAACCAGCCAGCAGAAATGCAAACAAAATGTAGAAAGGTAAAGTTCCAAGTGTAAGAAAGAAAGAAATGCGAAAAACGAAAAAAAATTACCGGAAAAGTACCTCGCGCAAAAAGACAGCGTTCTTTTGTGATCACGGTCGCTTCAGTGCGATCGTTGCGAGATGTTTCAGCGTCGGCACAGCAACATAACCGACCAACAGTTGCGCGTGTCGCAGCCAAACGGTCGACGGTCGATGTATCAGAATCTGACCGTGAAGTGAGACCGTGAATCGCACGCAAACGTCGCCGTCCGTTTCCAGACAGCTGACAAACTCCCAAGCGAGCGCGTCAACGTCAAGTCGCCAGAGTTCATGCTCTCCCGGCTGGCGAACGAGAAACCAGATTTTCGCGCAAAAATCTGCTGCCTGCAGCACAGTCAAACATGAACTGTTTAATGTCAGTTAATTAGCGACATTAGCATCAACAAACAGTCCATTCCAAAAAAACTAGTGCTCAGCTGTTCAAATTCAAGTTACATCGCAGTTACGGCTCACCTGCGCGCGCTCGCCCCCTGGATAGCCGCGACAAGGATCCGGGTGCAGCTCGCACACTGATTCGGCCATTCCTTTGTTGAAGTGGATCAATAGCACTTCCTTGTGCTCTTCCTCTTCGTCTGAACATTAAAAAAGTCAGATATTTGCAACAAAAATCATTTGTGCAGCAATAAAAGATTGGCAACGCAGTTTTTGAACGAATCAAATCAAAAGGACAAGTACAGGGTGACCCAAAAAAAAGGTTCCAGTTCTAAAATGCTCTCACTGGCGTGTGCTGAGGTGTTTAGAGCTGAAAATTGGAACACTATTAGAAAACAGTTGGAGGTTTTTCTGACTATTTTTTTCACGGTATGTTGCCCCTATCACTCACTACAGCAGAATATCTGAAAAACATGAAAAATCGACAAATGTGGTGAAATAAAGAGGGTTGATTTAGCTGAAACAAGAACCTCATGGCTTAAAACTTGGAACACTGTTAGAACACTTTGAGAATTTTTTGTGATCAAATTTTGCTTGGTTTACTTGTTTCTGTTCATTTTTTACAGTGAAATTTTCAAAAAATAGCGATTTTTGACGAAAAACAACGTTCATTCATAATCTCACTGTTTATCATTGCTCATAAACGGACTTCCGAACTAATGTATCGCCATGCGGGGCAAAATTGAATTTTGTACAAATTGCCGAACCACTATGGAAAAGTTATTCGCATGTTTCGACCAATTGGCACACCAGACTCGCTTCTCTGCCGTCCACTTAACCATGATGGCAGCAACGACTGAAAATGGAATTGCATCTTTCACTGCAGAAAATAACCAGTCTGCTATGGTGAAAAATATTGTATCAGAGTGGCAAATTGTGTGAATTAAAAAAAGAAAAACAGTTTGCACCTGGAAAGATAAATTCGCATCTGTTCTGGGCAGAACCGCTCACGCACGCTCAGACTCGAAGTGAAACATCAGGTTGATCAATGACTGTTTAAATGCAATTCAGCATTCGGCATTTCCAAGCTACTGTGTGTGCATATTGTTTTTTCATCTTTTTTGAGTTGTGAACACTCAGGTTGTCACCAACGTTCATCATTTAGTCTTTGTTACAGCTAAATTAACCCTCTGCATTTCACCACATTTGTCGATTTTTCATGTTTTTCAGATATTCTGCTGTAGTGAGTGATAGGGGCAACATACCGTGAAAAAAAATAGTCAGAAAAACCTCCAACTGTTTTCTAATAGTGTTCCAATTTTCAGCTCTAAACACCTCAGCACACGCCAGTGAGAGCATTTTAGAATTGGAACCTTTTTTTGGTTCACCCTGTATTCACACAAAAACTGATCAAAGTGTTCGTTTGTCCACCAAACGCACAAACGCGCTCAGTTGGGCGAGGAGAGGAACACCCAAAATAGAAACTCTCACCGGGGAAGATGAACAGTTTTTCGTTGATGGCGCACATTGCCAACGGGCCAGCGGGTATCAACGACGTGTCGCCGTCGGTCACGTGCCCCTGCGAGCAGTGCGCCGCTGTGGCCTCCAAACAGTTGAAACGGAAGATTTCGTGCCACGCACCGTGGCCGTCCGCATACAGTTGGTGGAAGATGAAAACCTGCCAGATTGGAAAGATGCTCGTTCTCCTTGGAGTCGATGGCTGGCCAATCCAATCATTTTGGTTGGATTTTATTGAATTTCGAAAAAACTTGAATCCAATCCAATTCATGGGGATCACAAATCGTCTGTTTCAATTTGGCATGAGCAAACCCAAATCAAGCCAAGTTTTTTTCCATTTTTACCAGTTCAATGAAAACTTTTAAATTGAGCCATAAATGAAGGAAAAGCGCACCTCCGGGCCCCACTGGCAGCCGCCAACGAACAGGCGATTCGGGCTGTTTGTGAATGAACGAAGTTCTTGAACGAGTTGCACTCGCTGCGTTCGGCAGTCGACAGTCGCATGGAAAAACTTGTTGCTGTTTGATGCTGAATTGTAGGCCGAAAGCAGCAGGTGCCCCTGGAAGCAGCTTTCGGGTTGGCCGTTTTTGCAACTTGTTGTTGTTGAAAATTTAGGCGATGTTGTTAGCCAGGGCTAAGCCAGAAAAGCGAACAGAACGCCGTCGAGTAGGACGCCCATCGAGTTTTTATGTCATTAAAGTGCCTATTATTGACCCCTCGGCGGGGCTCAATCCCCTGAACGCAAAGACAATAACGCGCCACCTCCACCTATCACCCAGGCCACCAGGGTGACGCCGGTGACCACCCACCAAACAACAACCTCACGATTGTACGAACAGAAATCGAGTTCAACAGCACGTTTAAACAAAAAAATGCAAAGTCGAATGAAACGTACTTGAGCCATTTCGAACACGTACCACGTTCTGCTGCCGACTTTCTGCGCCGGAATCGTCAAGTACATTTGTCTGCCCAGTCGCATATCGTAAGCCTAATAAACCAAACCATGATTGGACGTCGATACAAACTATGATCTTTTATCTCGACTCAACGCGCGCAAAGATAGGCAGTTTCATGCATGACACGGGAAATTCAAAATTGGCAGTTATCAGTGTCCCCAACAAGGCGAAGTCACGGCGATTTTGAATTGCCACAAAAATTGAAAGCCGTTTTCTTTCACACCTGCAATTGATGATGCCAAACTCACAGTACCAATAAAAAAAGCGTGTTTCCCACCTGAATGCACTGTTCAATTCGCCGAGAATGCCCAATGAAAACAATGGCACCGTCGAGCGACACAGAAATCCGCTCCAGCACTTGAACGTCGTCGATCGGTGATCGCACCAGCACATTTCGGAGGTTCATTTCAGAGCGTATGTTTTGAAAAGAACAGCGCGCTCAACTAAAACAAGCCAGCAAGCAACGTTTTATCACTGAAACTTGCCTCCCGCAGCAACGCTGGAACGATAGCAATGCGTTTTGACACTGTTGTGCTGTGTTCACTCACATTTTTGTGTAAAACTCTTCAACTGGCGTTTCAACCCACTTTTGTTGTTTACGCAACAAACTGAACTGAATGTCAGCTGAGTGGGCATTTTTCAAATCGATTTTTTTCTCGAAAAACAAAACATAAATTCTGGAATGTCTATTCGCGAAGGCTGGCATAAAAAACCGAAACACACACACACAGACAACATCCAACAAAACAACTGAAAGAAGAAACCAGGGTTTTTTTTCGTCAAATTTTTCTTGCGTCAATTGACGCAAACGGTCGAAAAATTTTGCGTCAGCACAAATTTTCTTGCGTCAATATGATACCAGTCTAAATCGAACAAATAACGACAAAGAAGCAATATTTTTTGCGCCATTCATCACTAAAAGTAGCGTTTTTGACGCCTGTGGTCAAACAACAAGGCGATTTTGGCATTTGACAACCCCTGCTGCGCAGAAACAAAGCTTTACGGGGCCTAGGCTTTTTGTAATGGCTTTTCAGTTTCTAGACTTGATTTTTAGATCTGTAGAGCTTCTATGACGACACCTGTTCAGACTTGTTCAGTTCAGATTGGAAACAGAACGGAGCGAACAAAAGGTGCAGCTGGGTGGAAGCTACCTCAGGATAGAAGCTAGGTGAACCTAGAAACGGTCAAAACAACAATATACGCCACTGTGTTGTTACATCGAACCGTCAACATAACACTGAACAACAATATTGAAAACAAACGATGAATCAGCTGACCATGCCATCCATCACATTTGCATGATATGCATTGTCAGACAAAATTATAAGAAGTCCGTGGTCTGCGCCGAAGGCGCGGAAAAATTTTCAATCAGTGCATAAATGACCCAAAAATAGCCTTATGACGTCCTCGAAATTTGTTTGCGTCAGCTGACGCAAACGGCCGAATTTTTTGCGTCAGCCCAAATTATTTTTCGTCATTGACGCACGATTTTGCGTCAAAAAAAACCCTGGAAGAAACACATATCAATCCAGACTGAGCAAACAGACAACACACACACTAAAGAGGACCACTTTGCATTTGTGATAGAAACTTAGACAGAACCTCGTTCGAAAAAGTTGTAACGCTCACTCAGTTGAAGATCACCAAACCAACAAAGCAATCACGAAATTAAAAATCGAATACCCAATGAAAAATACCAACAAAACAACAGGACAAGCACAAGACGCACTGCTAACAACGTCAACAAAAAGCATCCCTACAAATTAAAGTAATCACAGCAGACTTGCATTGAATAAATACACCAAAAAATAATGAAAAACGGTAAGACAAAGGCAGACGACTTTGTGAACGCACACGGTGATTGAATTCATAAATTCAAAATCGACCCAACAATGCACATCATTTCGAGTAAAAATAACCCCAATTTTAACATGAGGTCCAAACAAAGAAACCAAAAAACTGACTGGATGGAGAACGGAAGGAAACATATGCGGCCAGACAGACAATCGTCGGAAAACGTACGTTCAAAAAAAAACAACGATACCGCAATCGAATTTTGTTCAATGGTACAACACAGTAAACACACTGATTGGTTAGTTTGAATTTGATCAGCTTCGCCTGAAAAGCGAAAATATTCGATTGCAGTGGAGAGATTATCGTACAGAACCAAAAAAACAAAACAAATAAACAAACAACACAAAAACGCTACGACCACGCGCGCACTCAGTATCCCTGAAGACCATTATAACTGGTCGGCTTCACATCGGACTGCTGCAGCAGTTGCGCGATCTGAGTCCGTTGCTCGTCGGTCATTTCGCCGCGCGGAAACGCCACGTCGAACGTGATGACGAGCAGGCCCTTGGCCGTGTTGTCCGTGTAGTTCGGCATGCCCTCGTTCTGTTTGCGAATGCGCGCGCCCGGCCACGTGATCTTTTCGCGTTTCACGATCACCTCGTGCTTGTCGAGGTGCGGTATTCTCATTTCGAAACCGTTCAACGCGTCCTGCAGCGACAGCGTGACGTTCGTGTAGAGATCGTCGCCGCGTCGCTCGAAGCGGCCGTGTTTGTGCGTGCGCACGCGAAGCCGCAGGTCGCCCGGCTCGCCCTCGACGTGCGGCTCGCCCTCGCCGTTGAACACCTGCTCCTGCCCGTCGACCATGCCCGGCTCCACCTCCACCTGTGCTTTTTTAATACAGTTTTTGCTGTCGGCAATGAAAATATTTGGTTGAGTAAGATTGATTTCAGGGGACGACCAACGCGACGACTGTCGATTTTTTTTGGAATTAGAATAAGGAATGTGTTGAATTGGAATAATCGTCGCTCGGCAGGTATTTTATTTGGAAATAAAACAAGCTGCGTCTGAAAGCAGTGTGTACTGACGTTTCGAGCGCGCGCGGAGTGCATGCAATCTTCCCGTGAAAATCCATCACTATACGTCCACATCGCTCTTGTTGGAGCACAGTTTACAAGTGTCTATAATCACTGCGCTGGAGCATAAAAAACGAACGAACGGTGTTTTCTGTAATGTTTTTAGCCAGGCCCCACCCCAGAAAAGTGTACAGAAAGCACCCACCGAGTTTCGCCGCCCAACTGACCTCCAGTAATTTCTCCTCGGACACCAACTTCACGTTGGGACATTCGTCGCAGACCCGCTCCTGGAACATCTGAAAGCGGCCGGGGCCCATGGACTGCGTGCGCATCTCCATGCGACAGTTGCACCTGCGTGTGCCGCTCGCCGGCTTATACACGGCCTTCTTGCGTTTCAGCTCGACAAAGTTGCCGTTGTACAACTCCTCCAGCGTCACCCAAAGGTCCATGACGATGTCGGCGCCTTTCGGCGTTCCGTGCTCGTGCTCGTGCGGGCCGCCGAAACCGCCGCCGCCGAAGAAATCGCCGAAAAACGACGAAAACGGGTCGCCGTGGCCGGGCTGGTCGCCGAACTTCTTCAGGCCCTCCTCGCCGTGGCGGTCGTACACTTTGCGCTTCTCATCGTCGCTCAGGCACTAAAAGCGTTTTTTTCTTGTTTCTCTTTTGATGTCACATTCGAGTTGCATGAGCAAAATTGATGCATTTATTTTTTTGCAGATTACAGGAAACTGTACACAGCATAGAAACCGTGAACGGCACATAAACGTTCTCGTATCGTAATCGTGCCTACACTTTGGGGCATCCATAAAGCGGTATTAGTTGATGATGCATAGCTGTGATGCAAAAAAACTGAATGCAAACAAAAAAAGCATCACTAAAATGCACCTCATAGGCAGCTGAAAGATCCTGGAATTTCTCGTGAGCAATGTCGTCGTCCGGATGTCGATCCGGATGCCACTCCTTTGCGAGTTTCCTGTACGCCTTTTTTATCTGATTGATGTTGGCATTCCGTGGAACACCGAGAATCTTGTAGAAGTCACGGCCAGCGCTGGCGTAGTGCGCGGCAAAATAGACAAGGCACTGCAGCGACAGCAGGTAATTGTTGACATTCATGACTGACGTGTTGGTCTTTGCTGCTGACAACAGCGCTAATTATTGCCGATATAAACGGCGAAACGTCGACTGAGCTGTGACTGTGAGCCTGAGCCTTCCTTTTGACGCTCGTTTTTGTACACTTTTGAACCAGTACCGTGGGCCCAAACAAATTTTCGAAGGGGGGGTATGGTGCCGTGGGGGGGGGGGGGGGGTGCCGACCAAAAATTGTGGGGGGGGGGGCCAACCTATGGTAACGTGGGACCCCCCCCCCAGGAGGGTCCCAAGGGGGGGGGCATTTTTTCAAAATTTTCTGTGGGGGGGTCCACCCCCCCCCCCCCATGAAATTTTTTCGCTTAAATTTTAAAGGAAAAACGCTAAATTTAGCTGCAAAATCTTTGAAATTACAATGAAGATGGTCAAGTTATCATATATTCAGCTTATATTATAGACTTTATAGACAAAAAATCATGATTTTCGAAAAAAATTTAGGGTGTGCAGAAAATTTTGGGGGGGGGGGTCTCCGCCAGACAAAATTTCATGGGGGGTGTGGGGGGGGTGTCGGCCAAATTTTCGAGGGGGGGTCCGATGGGGGGGGGGTGCCCGGTTTTAGGGGGGGGGGGGTGGCACGGTGCCCCCCACCCCCCCCCCACCCCACGGTCACGGGTGCTGTGGGGGGGGGGGTGTACCCCCCCCCCCCCCCCCGCCCACGGTACTGTTTTGAACAGCGTTTTGCACCTAAAACTTTTGTTTCAATTCGATTTCAACGGTGCGAAGTGCAAAAACAGACTGGGGCGCTAACCTGACCATAGTTGTTCCAGAGCCGAGGGGTTGGGTTGGGGGGGGGGGGGGCGAGCGATATAGATAGCTGGAGCAAATTTTTCAGATAGATAGACAGCTGTAAAATTTGGGGGGGGGGGGCGGGCCGGTCAAAATTTTGAAATTCGATAGATAGATAGCTAAAACGCTAAAAAGCTATAAAAACAGCTAAATAATGCTTAAAACATGCTAAAATTAAAATCAAGTATAAACGCGTATTTTAACTAAAATTAACGAAACTTTCAAAAATTTCGAGCAAAAATGGTCAATTTTGGTCAAAAATTGGCTCATTTTATGTCTTCGAAGACACAAATTTTCAGATAGATTACATAGTTGTTCCAGAGCCGAGGGGTTGGGGGGGGGGCCGATATAGATAGCTGGAGCAAATTTTCTAGATAGATAGATAGCTGGAAAATTTTGGGGGGGGGGGGGGGGGGGGGGGGGCATGTGACTTTGGGGGGGGGGCCGGTCAAAATTTTGAAATTTGATAGATAGATAGCTAAAACGCTAAAAAGCTATAAAAACAGCAAAATAATGCTAAAAATACGCTAAAAATCAAGTATAAACGCGTATTTTACTTAAAATTAGCGAAATTTTCAAGAATTACGAGCAAAAATGGTCAATTTTGGTCAAAAATTGACTCATTTTATGTCTTCGAAGACAAAAATTTTCAGATAGATAGCTAGCTGAGAAAATTTTTTAGATAGATGATAGCTGAGCCGAAAAAACCTGTTTGATAGAGAGAGATAGATTCGAAAATTTTCTTGGGGGGGCGGCCCCCCCCAGGCCCCCCCTAGAACAACTATGTCTATGATAGATAGCTGGCTGAGAAATTTTTTTAGATAGATAATAGCTGAGCCGAAAAAATAGAGATAGATTCAAAAAAATTTTGGGGGGCCGGGGCCGCGGGGGCCGCCCCCCCAGGCCCCCCCTAGAACAACTATATGACCCTTTCTCAGTCTCGTGCTCGTCTCGTCTCGTCTCGTGTCGTCGCAACTCACTGGCAGCAAAAACAACACGTCAGTGTACTGCTTCTTGTCTAAGAGAAAATCGTCCATGTTTCTGCATAATCAAGGTCAGATGTTTCAAAATGTCAAAAACATTTTTGACAAGAAGCTCAAAAAACAGAAATGGAATGCAGCGGAAGCGGAAGTGCGAAAAAAAACAGAACAGACAGAACCGTTTTCTTTTTTTATCATCTTCTTTTTGTTTCATTCGTTTATTTATATTTTCGTTTTTCTTGTTTTTGTTTCTTTTTTCTTGATGTTCTTGTCAAACGACGATTTTGTTAAATCTGATCGGTCGGTGAATAAAACGTGTTGCCCGTTGCCCATAAGGCATAGTTGTTTTAGGGGGGGGGGGCCTGGGGGGGCAGTACCGTGGGCGGGGGGGGGGGGGGGGGGGGGGGGGGGTACACCCCCCCCAGAGCACCAGAGACCGTCGGGTGGGGGGTGGGGGGGGGCACCGTGCCACCCCCCCTAATTGGAGAAGGATTGTAGAATACAGATTTAAAACGTATCATCTCAATTTGCTGAACTTTCCCTTGCTCTTAAGCCATAAAACCGGGCACCCCCCCCCCCCCCATCGGACCCCCCCTCGAAAATTTGGCCGACACCCCCCCTAGAGATGTCAAGAAAAAAATTTTCAATTTTTTTTTAATGAAAGTTGTTCAGAATTTTTCAGGGAGTCCGAATATCACCATCTGAGGAGCCACCGACTTACCATATGACCCCCACTCATATGGGAGGAGGGTGAAAATTTCAGACTTGGTTTCGGCGACCCCATTTTCCCACCGACGACATCACGTCTCGTGTTTTGCCTCTCAATTCACCTCAAATAACATGGAAACAAGTTCCACAACAAACCGGTGTGATCATGCTGACGACACGAGGCGAAACAGCAACGAGCAACCAACGAAGTTACGCTTGCAGTGGCAGACAGTGCAATTTCCACCTTTCGAGATCCTGAAAAACGATGCGTAAATGTGAGTTCTCTGCTTCTATCTCACCTTAGCGACATCGGAATTTGTTGAACTAGCCTTTGCGACGCTCAAGTACTTCAATGCGCGAGTCGATCATCACTCACCAAGGCTGAAAACAGTCGATAAATCAATCCAGAATACCACCTGCAGCGTTGAAGACAAAGTGACAAGGTAAAGTCAAAGAAAATTTTTGTTGAACTTTCGAAAAATTATGCCAAAAACGGCATTTTCAGGGCACATTAAAGAAAAAATTTCAAAAATTTTTAATAAAAAAAATAAAAAAAAATGCTCATTTTTTTTACTTTTTTTTAAAAAAAAAATTTAAAAAAAAATTTTTTTTTGACCCTTACATCTCTAACCCCCCCCCACACCTAGGGTTAGGGAAAAAAAAAATCCGGATTTTTTTTTTAAATTAAAAAAAAAATTTTTTTTTTTAAAAATTTTTTTTTACAAGTTAGGTTCGTTCGAAGCGTCTCGTCGAGCTGAGTTCATCTAGACTATTTTTAGAACGATCCGGGAAACTATAAGAGCGAAAATCGTGTTTTATTGAAATTATGTCCATTTCATAGAGGGAAAGTTGCATTTTCAACAGTAAAACAGGGCAATTTTTCACGTGTACTTGAATATTGAACCGTTCTTAGTGGTTCCTCTTTAGAAAATTACCAAAATTTGACTGTGTTCAAAAATTCCTGTTTGCTGTAGCTAAGTCGGCAACCCCTGTAGACCCGGTCGCCCCCCCCCCAAGACACTTACTTTCAGGTTCAACCAGCTATGCTATCTGCCACATGGCGAGAGCCCACTCTTCAAATCATCGTATCGAAAACACGTACCATGATTTCGCGATCACGTTGCGGGCAACTGACAGACGCAAGTTTAACACGTTAGTTTAGCTCAGCACGCAAGTTTTAACATGTGGCCATGTTATCGGGTATCTGAAAAACGGTCGTGTGATGTGGTATTAACCAACATCTCCGCTCAAATTGTTTAACAATATATCGCACAACTCCATTGTAGACCTATAACATACGCCAATCAACAAGATATCATGTTCATCTCATGGCCTACCGACTGAAAAACATGTTCTAAGTTGCAAGAAAACGATTTCTGAAACGATATTTCAATTCAGTTAAGTCATTTCAACGCTAAAAATTGACTCTAGAAGTCATCCAAATCGAAAAACATGGAGTACGTCGGTCAAAATGACCAAATAATGACATTTACCTAAGCACACAAAGAAGTTGGGAAGAAAATTTGGTTTGAACTTTCAAAAAATTATGCCATAAATCGAATTTTCAGAGCAAAGTAGAAGAAAAAATTTTCAAATTTTTTTTTTTTAAGTTTGAAAAAAAAAATCCAAATTTTTTTTTTAAAAAAAAAACGAAAAAAAAATAAAAAAAAATTTTTTTTTTCAAAGCCCCTAACCCTACCCACACCCCCCATGAAATTTTGTCTGGCGGAGACCCCCCCCCAAAATTTTCTGCACACCCTAAATTTTTTTTCGAAAATCATGATTTTTTGTCTATAAAGTCTATAATATAAGCTGAATATATGATAACTTGGCCATCTTCATTGTAATTTCAAAGATTTTGCAGCTAAATTTAGCGTTTTTCCTTTAAAATTTAAGCGAAAAAATTTCATGGGGGGGGGGTGGGGGGGGGTGGACCCCCCCACAGAAAATTTTGAAAAAATGCACCCCCCCCCCCCCATGGGACCCCCCTGGGGGGGGGGTCCCACGTTACCATAGGTTGGGCCCCCCCCCTCACTTTTTGGTCGGCACCCCCCCACGGCACCACACCCCCCCCTGCGAAATTTTGTTTGGGCCCACGGTACTGGTGGGGGGGGCCGGCCCCCCCCCCCCCAAAAAATTTTCGAATCTATCTCTATCAGAGAACATTTTTCGGCTCAGCTATTATCTATCTAAAAAAAATTTTCAGCCAGCTATCTATCTAAAAAAATTTTGTCTTCGAAGACATAAAATGAGTCAATTTTTGACCAAAATTGACCATTTTTGCTCAAAATTCTTGAAAATTGTGCTAATTTTAGGTTAAATGTGCATTTATACTTGATTTTTAGCGTATTTTAAGCCTTATTTAGCTGTTTTTATAGCTTCTTAGCGTTTTAGCTATTTATCTATCTAATTTCAAAATTTTGACCGGCCCCCCCCAAAGTCACATGGCCCCCCCCGCGCCCCCCCCCCAAAATTTTCCAGCTATCTATCTGGAAAATTTGTTCCAGCTATCTATATCGCCCCCCCCCCCAACCCCTCGGCTCTGGAAAAACAGTGACCGAAGGGCGGTACAGGTGCGGTCACCACAGGGCACAGGCAAATTTAGATTTTGGCCGATTTTTGGTCAATTTTTGGCTTTTGTCAGAAAAACGATTTTTGGGGGTTTTGGGGGGTTCAAATCAAAATCCAATTTTACCACGTTGTTCAGCGCATTTTTCTGGGTTATGTACCGTATTTTTCAGACCTTGCACTCAAAAGTCAGTTTTAGCCCGAAAGTCAGAAGTTTTTCAACACAAATTCGCTCATAACCCTCAGGACCACAGGATCTGGAAAATTTCAGTAGTGCCAAAAGATAGCCCAAATTCTCCGCTACAACATGCAAAAAAATTTCCGGGGGCAATAGCTTTATAAAGATGTAACAAAACTTTTGTCGTCGACCCCCCATGAAAAACGCGAAATATACAGTTTTTCAAGCAATTGCGTTGAAAGTGTGCGTAGAAATACCAATAATAAAACTGATACTAATGTTTTCGGATACGTAGAATCCAATGGTAATAACTATTTACTATTAACTTGTTGCTAATACGCTTATTTTGCGACTATTACATGCACAATAACTGTTCATGTCTTGACAAGACATTGTTATAAATCTTTTTAACCGGCCAGCTTTGCCAAAAAATGCGAACATGAAAACTGGGATAACGGTTTTCGAATACGTGGAGTTCAATGGTGGTTACCATTTTTTATGATTTTGTTTTGAATAGCTGCAGTTTACTGCATTTAAATGCACATCCAACTGCCAAAGTTGTGAACAAGACGTTTACTTTTATTGATGTCTTTTGGATCACTCTGTTTATTTGTATAACATGTGCATTCGACCAACTGGACCATATTTTTTCAAAGGCAAAAAGGACTCACGAATTGTGAACTACAATGATATGCTATTTACAGTCTATCTAAAAACCATATACAACTAGCTGACATATACAAGTCATCAAGCATGTGTAGTTCCCTCCGTGTAGTTCCCTTAGTATCAGTTTTATTATTGGCATTTCTACGCACATTTTCAACGCAATTACTTGATAAACTGTATATTTCGCGTTTTTCATGGGGGGTCGACGACAAAAGTTGTTTTGTTACATCCTTATAAAGTTATTGCCCCCGGAAATTTTTTTGCATGTTGTAGCGGAGAATTTGGGCTATCTTTTGGCACAACTGAAATTTTCCAGATCCTGTGGTCCTGAGGGTTATGAGCGAATTTGTGTTGAAAAACTTCTGACTTTCGGGCTAAAACTGACTTTTGAGTGCAAGGTCTGAAAAATACGGTACATACCCAGAAAAATGCGCTGAACAACGTGGTAAAGTTGGATTTTTGATTTGAACTCCCCAAAACTCAAAAAATCGTTTTTCTGACAAAAGCCAAAAATTGACCAAAAATCGGCCAAAATCTAAATTTGCCTGTAGTGAGCCCTAGGGTTGGAGTTTTGGGCTAAAAATTGGTATGTGTAATAAGTACCCTCAGTAGGTTGGTTTGGGCACAAAAACTCGAAATATCAAAATTTAGCGATGGGCCGCAACCTGTACCGCCCTTATGGGCAACACGTTATAAAATTTTGATGAGATGTGTTTCTTTTTGGTATTCAGTGTTTTTATTGAAGTAAAGTTGTATAATTGACACTCAGATTGGGCTGGCGCGCTGGGCCCTCCCTTGTGTAATGCATCATTATTAAAAGTAGCTGCATGGGGCATCTGCACTGCAATGACTGCATTTCCGGTGCGGTGGTGCGGTGCTCCTCTATAAACACAGGAAAGAAAAAGCGAAAACCAAATTGATCATTTTCTCCTCATCAAAAAGGCTTGCTTGGCTTAGGATCTGGATCAGTTGTTTTAGAATTTAGGGACTTAAAACAACTTTTTTTGATCAAAAGTCGTTTCCAAAAATAAAAAATCACTTGAGAGTTGAGAATGCATACAAATCTTCTCTTTGAGACTCTCTGATTGATTGTGATGGGTTCAAAAGAAACAGAAGTATTGCGGAAAAATATCACGGATCAATTGGATCGTCTCGTAAAACAATTGAGCGACTTGGACGAATTCAGGTTAAAAATTCAAAATTTGTTGAGTTATTTTTTCAATGTTTTTTTTACTTTTGCAATTGCACGTTTCATTACATTTTTCATTCAATCATGCAATCGAGTCAATGCACAAGCACAACACTCAAATACTGTTATGCATCTGTACACCGACAGCGGCAGTTGTGAAATATAAGACGAGACATCGAAAGTCGATACTAAACTGTTTTTTGCTGGAATAGTCGACAAATAAAGTTACGACAACAACACGGGTAACGAGAAAAACTGTGCTCATTAATTTTGGTACAAACTTTTTAGATCAGAGTTGGACGAGCAAGAATATGACGAGATGAAGCGGGACACGCGCGAACAGCTGACTGAGTTTGCGCAGTACTTGGAGCGTGTCGGCAGCGGCAACATGACGCTCGTCGATGAGCTCGGTGCAATGCGATTGGTCGGTGTTCGATGGCAGTGTGCAATTGCACACCGAAAATTGGGTTTACAATGGTTAAGGGGTACAATAAAAAAGGGGTACAATATGGCCGAATAAATAAGACACTCCTTGCCTTCTTTATCACGGCGAGACCAGTTGCAAACTAAAAAATGCGTTGTTCAAAAATTCAAAAATTACCCTAATCGTATGTGCAAGGGACAAAGAATGAACAGAATAGCTTGAGAAACCAATTGATCAACACGTCAAATTTGAAACAGAGATCGCATGAAAACAATCAAAAGCTTTTTAAACTTAACTAAAGGTCTAGCGCAATTTACTGTAGTATTTGACTTTAATGCGGTGTTTTTGCAGGCAATTCAAGCAGCGATCAGCGAAGCGTTTCGAACCCCCGAAGTGATCGCCTTGTTTGCTCGAAAACAACCGGCAATGCTGCGACTACGATTGGAAGAGGTCAGAAAAAGTGGTAACTTTCTGCGCAAACACACCCCCCCCCCCCCCCCCCCCCCCCCCCCCCCCCCCCCCCTTTCCCCCCGCCCCACCCCACCCCCCCCCGCCCCCCACCCACCCCCCACCACCACCCCCCCCCCCCCCCCCCCCCGCCCCCCCCACCCCCCCCCCCCCCCCCCCCCCCCCCCCCCCCCACCGGGCCCCCGCCGCCCCCCCCCCCGCCGCCCGTCGCCCCCCCCGACACTTCTCGAGCCCCACCCCACCCCACCCAGCCACCTTCCCACCGCCCCCCCCCCAATCCACCTCCCCCCCACCCCCCCTTTCGCGGTGCAAAAAATTTGTGAATCGGAAACCTCAACCCAATTGCTCTGCTACTGTGTGTTTGTTTAAACTGGTCAGTTAGTCAGTCAGTTTTATTCGGCGTGCGTTAGATCGCGGCCCATTAGATCGCGGCCGAAGCATCGCGGCCGAAGCATCGCGGCCTGAAAGATCGCGGCCTGGACGATCGCGGCCTGAACGATCGCGGCCCGAACGATCGCGGCCTGGGACGATCGCGGCCTGGGACGATCGCGGCCTGGGACGATCGCGGCCTGGGACGATCGCGGCCTGGGACGATCGCGGCCTGGGACGATCGCGGCCTGGGACGATCGCGGCCTGGGATGATCGCGGCCTAGGAGGATCGCGGCCTAGGAGGATCGCGGCCTGGGATGATCGCGCCAAACAATGCAAATATTCAAAAGAACACTTCAAAATGTGTATGGCGATAATAGCAAACATCAACAACAACAACGGCAACAGTCAACTCAAAGTGACTCAACTCAAATTTCTCAAAGTGAGGCTCAATGCATCGCTTGCACCTGCAATCCGTCACGGCCAAAACCTCCTTCTCAAGCTAGGGTTTGTAAAAAACCGGTTTTTTATATTGCCAGAATAAAACCCTTTTCTTTTCCGTTTTAAAACCGTTTTAAAACCAAAAAAACGAATAGTTTCCAGCTCCTAAACTTTCCAAAACTTGGCACCTTGAACTCAAAATAGGAAATACATCAAAATTAGTTTTTTTTTAGCAACGTAAAACGCTATGTTTTCGGGGATACAACGTATCCAATTTGCTATTTTTTGCCACCCAATGCTTCCCAATTTTTTTGTTTTAAATCAAATCAATTTCGCTTTTATTGGTTTCCGAACAGCACGTTCAGTAAATTGAAAACGACGACTGAACAGTGACCGTGTAGGTATGGGGATCGGGGGCGAGATTTACAGAACTGCAAAGTGAAACCGGTAGCGGGTGGCGTTTGAAAAATAACATTTTATCAGTTACCGTTTCAAATCGACAATGTCGTCAGTCACTTTGCATCTGCACTTCGTTTAGCAGTCACCTTGTCTTCATCGTATTTCACTTGACCCTTCAAACAAAAGCTTCTGCAAAATGATGCTTCACCAGTTCAGTTCGACAGTTCAATGCACCATTTTTTCAAAAATATAATTTTACATTTTATCAATCAAGCAAGGAATTGTAATTTTTGACCACGTAGTTTAAAAATTTTTAAGGTAAAAAACCGTTTTTTTATTTTTTTAGAAAAAAAAACTGAAAAAAGGTTTTAAAACAGAAAAGAAACCTTTTTTCTTGTGCCAACCCTATCTCGAGCATAAAAAAAGGTCTACCACGTTCTAAAAACCGGTAAATATAAAAAACCTAAAACAAACAAATGGGATTAAAAAACATTTCGTACTCATTCATGCAACGATTCGGTTGCATACAAGCTAATGTTTCACCCGGTGCCAAACAAGAACCCCCAGTTGCGTGCTGAAATCGATGTTTTTTTGTGTTTTGCTATGTCATTCGCGGGCAGGTAAATGAATTTTTCCGAAATTTTGCACAAATCTAAGGTGAACTTTCTTGACCAACTGACTAAAATTCCATTCAATATGGTTTAACACAACTCAAGAAATAACGCGTCAAACACCTACCCATTACGTCTGAAACACCCTGTGGTCATTCACATGGGAGCTGTCGGGTCAGGTTGAGTCACTCACACGTAGGATTGTTAAACAAAAATCGAAATTAAAAAAAATTAAATAAAAAAAACAAAATGTCGATTTAAAAAAAGGAAAGATTTTTCTGTGATACACTTTGAAAACCTCATTTTTGACACATTTTTTTGAAAGTTCAACAAATTTTTTGATATTGCCTTGTAAACCGTCAGCAGTCGATTTTGGGCCGTTTTACCGATTGATTTTAGGTTTGAACAACTTTTGTACAGAAGTTTTGAGCGTCGCAAAGGTTGTCTTACCATTTCCGATGCAGATAAGGTGACAATTCGCCTCACAATCTGAATTATGAGCGTCCGAGCTGCACTGTTTGCAAGCGCTACAGCTGTACTTTGTCTGGTTGCTGTTTCGTGTCGTGTCGTGGCGTCGTCATCACAATGGATCGAATTTCAAGCCGGTAAATTTTCGTTCATTTGAACTGGGGATAATTAGTTGCGTTTTGAGGGTCAAAACACTAGAAGAGGTATGATGGTAACGGTTTGGAAAAGGGGTAAATGAGGTCACCAAAACAAAATCTGGTAAGTTCCGCCCTACGGGAGTCATTCGGGAGGCGCTTGCTCGTCAGATGTGATTCTTCGGACTTCTTGATTGATTTAGATCAACTTTGATTTTCAATTTTTTTCAAATTTTTCTTTAAAAAAGCAAAAATGACAATTTTTGTTTTTTTAACAACTCTATTCACACAAGTCATTCACATGGGATATGATTGTCGTTAGAGGGCGATATTGATAGCTGGAGCAAATTTTCCAGATAAACAGCTGCAAATTTTTAATGGGGGTAGTCGCGGGTGTGCATGTGACTTTGGGGGCGGTCAAAATTTTGAAATTTTAAATAGATGATAGCTAAACCGTCAATTTTGCTACAAACAACAAACGAACATAAGCAATAAATAACATAAATAAATTTAGTTTAAAAAAATGCCAATAGCTTTCTTTGAGTAGCACAGTTTCATATACATACGCAATGCACGATGACTGCCACATGTAAATTGCCAGTCTGATCTGGATATATGACAAGGTATGAAAACTTCGCGGGCCGCGATCGTCCCAGGCCCCGATCCTCCCAGGCCGCGATCCTCCCAGGCCGCGATCGTCCCAGGCCGCGATCCTCCCAGGCCGCGATCCTCCCAGGCCGCGATCCTCCCAGGCCGCGATCGTCCCAGGCCGCGATCATCCCAGGCCGCGATCATCCCAGGCCGCGATCCTCCCAGGCCGCGATCGTCCGGGCCGCGATCGTTCAGGCCGCGATCGTCCAGGCCGCGATCTTTCAGGCCGCGATGCTTCGGTCGCGATAGTCCGGGCCGCGATCTCCTGGGCCGCGATAGTACATTTGCCGTTTTATTCTGCAGTGCACGGCATAATACCAGAGAAGTGTAAGACACCATGAGTAGGCAAGCCAAAAAACTGGTCACTTTTTTCGCAAAATACAGAGCTCGCGAAAAATGCAAGAAGACATATTTAGCCACAAATGGGGTGGCTGATTCCTTCCGAACCCGATACATTCGTTCTTTCTTGCTGTGATTCAAAGTTTTGCATGCTCTGTAATATTCTGCGAAAAACGTGACAGGTTTGAACGAAGATACTGTAGTGATCGAAATGAACGGCTGACGGAATATGTTACGTTACGTTACGCTCAAAGTGCGTCACTGAACTAAAGCAGCACACGAAAACAAACAGCGCAAAATGTTTCAGAACCAACCAAGGACGTGTTAGCAGTTGCCCAAGAGTCATCGGCGACCAGCTGACATTCGACAACTTATTCTGTTGAAAACTTGAATCATTTGACATTAAAATTTTTATTGATATTCCGCTGCGTCTCAGACAGAACATTCAGTTGCTGTGCATTTTATTCATCGACTCTAAAGAATGGCCGATTGAACATGGCAGCTTTTGTTCAGGGTGCATGAAGCGCGCTAAAATTAAAAAAAAGGAAAAAGACGTTCACAAACCCAATTGTGTGTCAGATTTGACGTGTTTTTTTCGTGATTGATTCTTTTTGGTATTCTGTTCATTCTTTCTCCCATGCACACACGATTAGGAATCATCTTGGCATTCTTGAATACGACAACTCCTAGTCTGCGACTGATCTCGCCTTGATGAAAAATACAAGGACTGCCTTATTTATTCGGCCATATTGTAGTTTTGAATGTCAATCGACATTTTTTGTCCGTTGACATTCTCAGATCTTGTTGAATCCAATCAAAACAAAAATACGGTAAACATGGTTTATTTTGTCCCCCCAACTTTTTTAAAACAAACAAAAAACTCCCCCTCAAACCCCCCCCCTTTTTCTTTCACACATTTTTAACACCCCACCACACCTTCACTATTTTATATACACTTTTTCACTCTTTAAAAAAACATTTACAACTTTTTTTTTATATAATGTTTTCCCCCTTCACCACAGAGAAAAAACATGCGAACTGAGGGAGTCACCGTGAAGACAATCGAAATCATCTACTACTACTAAATTTACAATTTGTCTGTCTGTCTGTCTGTCTGTCCGTCACACTTTTGAATTGGCGCCCATTTTTTGCTATTTTTTGGTATTTTTGCTATTTAAGAAAGCTTCACATCAATCTCAATGTCAATCTATTTTTAATATCACTTAAAGTTGTTTACACAAAAGGCCGCTCTTCACAGTTGAAAGTCATCATGATACCACGGTTTTCAAATTGATACTCCATGATTATGAGCGATAATTTCAACGCAACGCACGATGGGCACATGGCAATTGTTGCTGCTAAAACTTGACGAGCGACTGCGAAAGATGTAACAAAACCGTCTTTGAAAAAAGTTAGTTTTTTTTTAATTGGGTCGCAATGGTATTTACCAGTCATTTTCACTTTGCAGGCTTGGGTTATGTTAGGGTAAACGGGTAAAAAGAACCAATGACTGTGAAACGAGACTTAAAAACGTCACTTTATTGTTTCTTCTATTCATTTTCATTTTACAAAAAAGGCTTGGCTTCTGTTAGGGTAAACGGGTAAAACAAGCATTAGCTTTTTAAAACGGGTAATTGAAAAAACGTTGTTTTTATATTTTTATTCAATTTTACTTCACTTACAAAAAGGCTTGATTTAAGTTAGCGTGAACGGGTAAAAATAGCAAAATCATAAACTTCGCATTATCACTTTGCAAAAAAGGCCTGACTTATGTTAAGGTAAACGGGCAAAAAAGCATTCGCTTTTTTAAAACGGGTAATTGAAAAAAACGTTAATTTTTATACTTTTTATTCGATCTTACTTCACTTACAAAAAGGCTTGACTTAGGATAGGGTGAACGGGTAAAAATAGCAAAATCATAAACTTAGCATTTTCACTTTACAAAAAAGGCTTGGCTTAGGTAAACGGGTAAAATCGATCTTACTTCACTTACAAAAAGGCTTGACTTAGGTTAGGGTGAACGGGTAAAAATAGCAAAATCATAAACTTCGCATTTTCACTTTACAAAAAAGGCTTCGCTTATGTCAGGGTAAACGGGTAAAAGAAGCTTTAGCTTTTTAAAACGGGTAATTGAAAAAACGTTAATTTTTATACTTTTTATTCGATCTTACTTCACTTACAAAAAGGCTTGACTTGGCTAGGGTGAACGGGTAAAAATAGCAAAATCATAAACTTAGCATTTTCACTTTACATAAAGGCTTCGCTTACGTTAGGATAAACGAATAAAAGAAGCATTAGCTTTTTAAAACGGGTAATTGAAAAAACGTACATTTTTATACTTTTAATTCAGCTTTACTTCACTAACAAAAAGGCTTGACTTAGGTTAGGGTGAAAGGGTAAAAATAGCAAAATCATAAACTTCGAATTTTCACTTTACAGAAAAGGCTTCGCTTATGTTACGGTAAACGGGTAAAAGAAGCATTAGCTTTTTAAACCGGGTAATTGAAAAAAACGTTAATTTTTACATTTTTTATTCAATTTTACTTCACCTACAAAAAGGCTTGCCTTAGGTTACGGTGAACGGGTAAAAATAGCAAAATCATAAACTTCGAATTTTTTATTTATTTAAATACATTAAAAAATATTGTATTGTAGGCGGCTTCACGGCAGCACAAGGTAAATTTTCTTCAGATTGGTTATTCAGTAAACGTTACTGTTTTTTCTTTTAAATTCAATGCCACTTCACCAAAAAGCTTGGCATTGATTAAGCTCGGGTCCATTGGCTAGTCATCATCATAATACTAAGATAATAGTGGTGTCTGTGTGTGGCACTTTTTCGCTTTTTGAATTGCCGCTCATTTTTGCTATTTAAAAAAATGCATCTCAATTTTTTAACCTATTATCAATGCCAATTATTTTCTCAAAAACGTCACTGTTCACTACGAAGTCATCATGATACTCTTTGGTCATCTGCGACAGCGCTTTAACATGCGATTGACAAACAATGGTAATTGTTGCTGTTCACAACTTGATGACCGAAAGCGAAAAATGAAAGAAAACCAACTATGAAAAATAGTTGCAATTGTTTTCAAAACGGGTTGCAAAAAGGACATCGACATTGCAAGTGCACATTGCACTTTCATTTCAAAACGTTATTTTTCAGTATCTTTTGGTTGAAAAGTTTTTGCTTGAGAACTTTTTCAAAAACAGAAAAGATTTATCTAAACAAGTCAACTAAAAAATTAATTGCGAAATCAAATACACGGGGGGTTGTTAATGAAGTGCGTGATAAGGATTAGCTTAGAGCAGGGTGAACGGGTAAAAACATTACAGCAAAATTATAAACTTCGCACTTCAAATTTGTTTTCAACACGCGGGTTTAATTATTAATTAGAAATGTGTCAGTTTCAAAAACAAAAGTTCAAAATTGCAATTACAAATTACATTCAAAAACGATTTTAACAAAGCGTTGCTTTTTGTCTGTTCAATTCAATTAACTTTAAAATCGTTTTTAACGGGAACAGCAATTGACCATCAGTGATTAAAAAAGATTGTTTTTAATTTTAAAACAGAATGCAGTAAAGATAGTGTTCGCGATCAGAATATTATTTTTGATAATTTGAACGGTAACGACTAAAGCAGCTCACAATCAAAATGCAATGCATTTTTTAGCACGGTTCATAAAGCCAAAATCGGGCAAAATCCACTCAAAAATAATAATTGTATTTATCAGATATCAGCTAACCGTGCCGTAGGCACGGGTCAATTGGCTAGTCAATAATAATACCATAACAATTCAATACTACACTGTTTGTTTAAACCTGTCATTTTTGCAGAATACAGAGCGTGCGAAACTACTTCTGAATTATTGAAACTACAAATTTCTCGGGTAAGGTTGAAATCCAACCCTAATCAAATCGGCTAACAACGTTTGCTTGCAACTCCCGATCTCGTTCTTTCTTCTTTCGCGAACTCTGTATCAGGCGAAAAACGGATGACTGGTGTAAAGAAACATACCATTACAATACAATACACGACGCTATGAAATGAAACCGATCGTGTCAACCATCAGAAGAACATCACCGCGTTTCTCGCGCGTATGCTCTCCTTGTCCGGCGTGCGCGTCAGCTTCGGCCGTGGGCCGAACGCTTTGATGTAGTCTTCTTCTCTAAAAATGGAAACAAAGCAATTCGTGTGATTTGCAACGGGAATTCAGAGACCGTTGAATCAGTTTTGTCCTGGTAAAGTCAAAAGTCTTGTACGGTTTGTTGCTGGCAGAGTCGCAAACACCCGCACGATATAAAAGCTGCGCGTGTATCGCATCACAGCGCCGATGCGCGAGTGTGCGTTCGTGTCGCGACTGTGCAATCGTGGGCACTGTCTTCAGGGCCGGGTCTTTGTCAAAATTCGACAATTTTCCACTGAAAACCACCGTCGTTCTCATTGTGACGTACTCTTGCGGCGGAATGCGCGTGTTCATGCGGCCGACGACCGGAGCGGCCGTGTCACCCAGCACCTGTTTCACCAGCTGATGTGTTTGAACGCTGCTGTGTGTTTGCGCCGATGGCGACGGAGAGTGAGCGTTCGGTGCTTCCTGAAACTTGCAACGGTGTGTGTGTGTGTGTGTGCACTTGTGCCCATTTCGTGAGAGCGCTGTTTCTCCGTGAGACGAAAAACAACGGATCAACGACTTTAAAACAGCAAAAAAACACCAATTCGGAGCCTAAAGTGTGTTTCCGGCATGTTTCCAGGTTTTTTTGGATCCAGATAAGAGTTCCTTGACTCATTCATGGAACTTTTTTGAACAGTAAAAAATTGTACACAGTTGTTTATTCTGTAAAATTCCTTTGTTGATCATTCCGGTGATCTGCATGCTGCAATCGGACAGGCATGATTCCTGGGAAAACAATGCCTCTTTGTGTTTGTGCCAGCTCATCCACTTCACAATAACTGATCACGAGCAATGGCGCCGGAGGCATGTGGAATACGTGTTTTATCTCTGAACGCAAATCTCGTATCCGAGCCGACACACGCACCTGTCCGTGATCGGCAGGGGCACGCGCGCTCTGCGTCACTGCCGAGCCGGTTTGACCGGTGCCCGTCGCACCACTGCGAACCGTGGAGCCTGTGGCTGCGTGCTGCACAACAGAACGACCGCTGGCCGCTTCATTGTCCGGCCGTGCATTCGGCCTGGACGACAGTAAAAGTGCTGGTTTTTCTCCTCAATTTCACACCACCCACAATACGATAAGTGAACAACTCCAAACAACACTGATTGCTGCTGATATTTCTAAATTTATGCGAGCATGCCTGGTCTGAACGACATGACATGATCGAACAATCTGCTTCATGCACGAGTACTGCTGACTTTCAGACAGGGCTCATCATTCCGTCACGTATTTTTTCACCTGGAGAAGGCATGAAATAACGAAAATGAATGCCCGGTTTGCAGTACATGACAAGCAGATGTTTCTGATTCCGATGCGAATGAATGATGACGTCATTTCGATCGGAGACGTTCGAGTTTGACTAAAATAGCTCATAACAGATCATACCTGCCCGCAACCGCAACTGGTGACGCATTTGTGCGTCTGACCGAGTTGTTGTTGGTCGCTGTGGTAGCGGCGGCGGCGTTCGCAGCTGTACGATTGCAGCTGACCACTGAGCTCGTGGTGTTGGCATGCACCTCAACTGACCGGGACGCCCTCAGCACCGACGTTTGCGTTTGCGGTGTCGTGTCGCTGTGAGCGTGGCCAGTGCCGGTGGCAAGCTGCGATTGGCTGGTGGCGCGACGTGCCATAGAAGTCGCATCCGCTTGTTGTTGGTAGCTTCGCGGCTGCTGAGCGAGTGGCGCGTTGCTGTTGACCGCACTTGACTGTGCCTTCCGTGGACTGCTACCGAACTGTGGCTGCTGCGCTGCTGCGGTCGGCTTCACGGCGGCACCGGCGCCCCGTCCGCCGCCAGTCGCCCGTTGCCGCACGACCGTGTACGTCGAGCGAGACGGTGCACCGCGCCGCAGCCGCGACACTGGCTGGCCTGCACGTTTGCGGCACCGCTCATTAGTTGGCTGTCTTTAATTGAGCCGATATCTCCTTTCTCACACTCGTCTGGCCTGCGTTGAAGCGCACATATATATGACCTATTTTTTTCAAACGTGTCCCACTGAAATGACGTCATGTGCCGCCAAACATGCGCTTGCCGTTCACAGCAAACCAGACTTTCCGTTTAGCCGATTTCTTCCCGTAAACAAATGGTGAATGTCGAATCAGTCACACAAAACTGACATTTTAGTGCCTGTACTTTGACAAACGGGCGTCTTTAAAGCAAATGACGTCATTTCAGTCTGGACACGTTAGAATAAATCTACAATACATACTCTTGACCGTGCTCTTTCGGACAGGGCTATTCGTACTTCATGACCAGAAAACTCGATGGGCGCCTAGCCAACTTGACCATTTGACACCGAACTGAAAACATCGCCTAAGTTCATGTTCGAACGTTGAGAGTTTGTCCGTTGGTGATAATTGAATTGAAAAGCGTTCGTTCATTGCTAAACCATGCAAGCATTGTCACAATCCCAATTGATCAATGTACAGTCGAACTCTGTAAGTTTTGACTTTCAACTGATTGGTTGATGATCACGTGATATGCATGTTTTTTGTGCAAGACAGCCTCCACCGCAATGTCCACGCAGTAAGCATGCATCACGTGATCACCAAACCAACCAATCAGTTGATTGCCTATTATTCAGAGTTTGCTTTTAAAAGCTTGCTATTACTACTCTAGTCCCCCCATTCGATTTTGCTTTTCTTCCTTTGTACTGCTGACTGTCGTGAGTTCCTGATGTTCAAAATTCCATTTACAACGTACGTACATAGTTGCACACTGCACGTAACAAACATCATTATCATTTTTTGCGGCGTCTAACGAACAATATCGTTTTTTTCCCGAACATTGACAACACCGAACAGGTTGACAAATTTCGCGACCTTCACGAGACTGTTTTACAATACAAATTTGTCTGTGTCACAGACATGCTGTATTTTCGTTTTTTTGCTCCAATCAACAGCAGACACAGACATTTTTTCACATTTTCCCTGAAGCGTGACCAACCGAAGATCGGCATGCAAAGACACAACTTGTTCGACGATGAAAATAATTTATTCAGCCTCACACAGTGCAGTGTGTTGTGAAAAGCTTGTTGCAGTGTGTTCGGCTGTGTGTGTTTGATGCGACAGATGTCATTTTTGTCCGCAAAGTGCTGCTGCACAGACTCGCCGTGACACCAGTTTAGCTGCATTAGCACCTGGACTTAGTTCGACGGAAACAACACACACTGCAGAGCGAAACGAAGGTCGGTCGATTAAAATACCACTGCAGTCATGTGGCTGATGATGGATGCTCAGTAGTAGATGGAATTTCGTTAAGAGAGAACACATGGGGCGGCGAAAAAAAACGGAGACGCACATTGTTGCATGTCGTTTTTTTTGTCGTGTCTGTTTGTGTTTTTATTGGTTTACACGCGCATGTATTATCAACTGTCAGGTGTGTGTGGAGTAGTTGCGAACACTGCAACAGTCGCCTCGATACACGCAGGTCTCGCGTGAGCGGTCAATGTCGTCGGATGTTGCACACACGCATGCTGAATTGATGCGCGAGAAAAAAGCGCGCGTGCTAAAGCAGTACACACACTAGACCATGTCTGTGTCCTGAGCGTCGTTTTTGTTTGCTGTTGACGCTGCTGAAAAAACCCACGAACATATACGCATACCTTTGCGTTCGTTTTGTTCAAACAATAATGCAACATCATCAACAATGTTACATCATTTGTGTGTTCACCTTGAACTGCGCCAAAAGCCTTCCTGCGTCTGCCATACATCACACACACACACACCAATGGCCAATGATTATAATTTTTGTTCGGCAAAATGTTCGGGCTCAAGAATGCAACGCTTGTATAGTCTGTAGTCTCTACAGTATACTTGCCCGTGTGTACTCAACCAACAAAACCAACAAAACTAACATCATACACACACGATGCAGCAAGAATGCTGCGAAATCCGATAACTGAGAAAAAAATGAGTTTCAATTTCAGTCGAAGTTGTGAAGCAACGACAGTGTAGCCTTTCCAGTAATTCTACAACTGGTTTTTCAACAACAAAAACATTCGAGTACGATTCCTTTATACTGAGTGCGTACAGCCACCGGAACTTAGCTGAAAGACACCAAAACTGAATTCGACCTCTGCCCATGAGCTATTATGATAAGCAGCAGAGGCTGCTCCTCGCGGCAAGGGGTCCGCTAACGCCGTCCGCCCCACCACACTCTCTCCTATTAGCCACGGATGCCTTTGTTTCTGTCTGACTCTGTCGGGGGCGGGGGACAACAAATTTGTCACCCTTGTAGCCTGTGTGGTAGCACGTTAGCCTCTTGTCGGCGCGTTCGGGTGATCGAGCCCCGTCGTGGGGTGTATGGGCACTAAACGACAGTCAAAGAAACCTCAATAGGCGCCCCATTCGACGGCGTTCTGTACGCGTTTCTGGGTTAGCCGTGGCTAAAACAACCTTGCCTAAAATCACCGTTCGTTCGTTCGATTGCAACGCAAAAGCAAAATGCAGCTTGCCATCAGTGAGCGGCACAGCGCCCGGCTGTTGCACCTCGTCGTCGTCGTTGCCCGCCGTGCGTCTGCCGTTCGCCACCGGTCCGTCGGCCGATTTGGCGAATCGTCGCCGCAGCAGCTCCCGTCCGCTCAGCTCGCCCGGTCGCGCGCGCAGCGTGTCGCCGCTGTCCACCTCGCACTCGATGTAGTCGCCGTTCTGCAATTCCATTCGTCACTGTTGCTTTCAGCAAACTAACAAAGTTGCGGTTTGTTTTTTTCTCGTCTTTGTGGGCTGCGGACTGACACTTAACACCGCGAGTATTGTCTTCCGTTCGGATGGGTAGCTTGCGGCTGGTCTATTTCACAATTCGCACATGCCGTGCCTGTCGCGATGTCATTATGCAGGCCACAAAGCCGAATCAACGAACGTTGTTAATTGGATTTGGTTTCGCATAGCCTGTACAACAAACATCACATCGTAGTCATCACAAACCTAAACAAAAAAGCTGCTTTCAATTCATCTGGATGTGCCACTTTAAAACACCTCAACTTGGCTTACACCGCAATCTAAATTCAATCAAAACCACTGTAATAATCTCGCAATGCTGCCTTTAAATGCCATTCATTACCTCTTCCTCGTTGTTTTTGTCGTCGTCTTCAGAGCTATCCTCTGGCTGGCCATCCAGTTCTGTTCGTAAAAACAGTAACAACATGATTGAAATCAAATATTGGAATACATAGCTACGAAACTGTTGGACCCTTGGACATGCGAGAGGTTATTCCGCTTATTATGCGTCTACGCTCACGAAAACCAATATCCAAAACAACATAATTCATTAAGATCAACTACACCAAGCTAAACACGACAAAATAACTTCAGTGCAAACGTGTTTCATCATCTTTAGTACCACTTACACACCACCGTGAAACTGGTTGCCAGCCAACGGAACGGTTTCTCATTTTCGAAAGCAACAAACCGAACGGAACGAAAACCGCCGCCGAATATTAGCAATAGTGCGACCAACAACAACGGGCACATGCCTGGCCCCTGGTGACTTCTGACTTGAAGCATCAACCCGGTGACATTTGTCTCTCAAATCAGAGGTCTCAGGGATCAGGGCCATCGTGCGGTGCTTTTCAACGGCAACCGGAAAAACCTCGACGACGAATTACGCAATTCACAACTTGAATTCGTCGGAATTGACTCTTGTATTTATAAAAATTACGAATCAAATAATTAGCCGGGCCACTTAATCGGCCGGAAACAGTGGTTGAGGGTATTTTGCAAATAGCGAACGTCTGAAAATTGCACAAAGAAATGAAAAGCACGGAAGACAAACATTTTAAATCACAGTGACAACAGTGATCTAAAAAAGCGCAGACAAAGAATCTAAGCGACCATTCCCCGGGTTCAGGTTTGAGGACAGCCCCACCCGCCCCGCATGACATTTCTTTGCACGACAGGCGACGGAATTCCCGGTCAAGTGGTCAGCCGGAAACATTTTTTTGAATGCAAAAACGGTTTCACTTTGTGTTCTAATCAACATGAAAATAAAAGAAACCAGGGCCGGTTTTAAACCACGTTTTGGGGAACAAGAAACGATAAATAATGGAGTTTGCGGGCATACCATACCATTGAATAAATGATACCGAAACAAATGAATTACTTGTAATTTGAGGTACAAATGTACACCAGTATGCAAAGGTAATATCCATCACACACTTTGAATTACATTTTGCAGCATGTGAGTTGCAAACGGGTTGTAAAATCTCCGGGAATACTAAGAAAAACTGTGATGGCCGGTCTCACCAACTGAACGAAGAGCACAATAGAACAAGGTGAACACGATGTGATTGCTAAAAAACACACACAGAATCCAACTGGCCGCTCAGACAGCGCAGTGCGCACTTTATCGTTGTCTGCGGCACTGCGCGCTCTCCGGCAATGCATAGTTGTCATATTTTGCGCGATTTCGCAGTCTCGGTGTGATTACGCACACACGCAATAGATCTGGGTCAACTGCAGCCAGACGTTTGACACGACGGATGAGCGTGCGCAGCGTTGTGCTGCTGCTGGTGGTCGTTGTTTGCGGCGTGGTGCGTTGTCGAGAAAAACAAAACAAAAAACATTCGAATGCGCCCGGGCCCGGTGTGGTTGTTGTTGCATTCTCGGTTTTGGTGGTCGTGACTCGCGAATATGGTAATGTGCAGGTGTCCAATCGTGATTTACAGATACATCGGGTAGAGAGAGAAAGAGACGTTTTTTGTTGGCTCGTGCATAATAAGCAATCAGTGATGATGAAACGCCCTGGAGGGAGCGAGCGTTCGATAAAATTTCGAAAGAAAAATCGTGAGTTTTTCCGACAACGTTGCATGGCTGTTACAATTGTCATGAGTCTGTCATGGCCGCAGATGTTGTTGTTGCACGCCTGACGTACCAGACATCGAACACGCACATCACCATCATCGCCGTTCAAGCCACCCATGAAAAAACCGTTGACGAATCAGTCGCCGATCAACACGCACATTCCACCGCTGATGAGAAAACGCGCCTAATTTGTCTTATAAACGAGACATTTCGCTGCGAGTATTATTGAAATAAAAAACACTTCCATGATAATGCGTTGAGTTTTGCTTGTTGACCGCATCGAAATCTCGATATAAACAAATTGGGTGTTATCGCCACTTCCATCCGCTCCTGCTTGGCCACACGCGAAATGTCGACGAAATGCACAAGGAATTGAGGGTCAGTTAGAGTAAGAAGCTATAGATGAACAAGGAAAGGACAACTAATCAACAGCAAGAACGGTTACGACAGGTTGCGGAGTCGACTTTGCACACAGTAAAACATTGATGATATCAGTCGGCGGTGTGCTCATTTATGAAACATGAAGATGTTCACGTCGCTAGTGGGATGCTCGAGTCAAAGTTGACAGAAAGCAACCAGCATTCCCACCACTGCCCGCCACACATCACTGTAAAAACGACTATAAACAAGCGAGCGGAGATAAAGTTTCGTTGTTTTATTTAAAGCAACCGGGAAATTCAAAAATCTATTCTGACAGAACTGCGTTTTCGGTTTTGAAATGCGGAAGGAAGCGTTCATTTACAGAACATTTAAAAAAAGTGACAGAATTATCAATGATCGTTGCCGAGATTCATGCTGTTCAATACTCAAATTCAAACGAACGTGTGTGCGCGTGCGTCGCACGAAACCACTGACTATGACGGATGGCATTATTTATGGCAGAAAAAAAACGCAGCAACGCTCACATCAAAAATACAGCTCGTACGTCAATGGGCGCAGGTGACAAACAGCACGCTTATGCACTTGACAGTGGGGAAGACATGTGTGTGTCTGGCATGTCGCTCTGCTTGAGACAGCCACCGAAGCAATGTACACACGCAAATGTGCAGTCGTCGTGAACACACACAACAACAACATGCCAGACAAAAAAGCTGCACACACGGCCGATATGATTAAGACCGATAGACGCGTAGTAACAACGGCGAACACAACAGCGGCAACCGCGACACGCACAGACACTGTGCGCTAGCAACACGAACGCAAACGGAGCGCTACACAGCGCTCTAGACCTATTACGCGACGAGGAACCTGTGCGCACGATGCCATGTAGACGCACACAGACATGATGATGAAGCTCAGGCCAGACCAGCCACAGACACAGACGCTAAAGGCAAGCAGCAGCCGCAACAGCGCGTTCAGACGGACAGGCTGCACCGGAAACGGCCTCGCGCATGTACAGTGCGCGTGTGCTTGCAAAGAGTGCTCGCGGCTGCAAGCAGCAAGCAATGCAATCGAACGCAAACGACTGCCCCGATCACAATGCCTCACGGCGCACAATGTCTGCGCGTTCGCCTGTTCGCCAACAGTGAGAAAACGCGTGTAGCGGCGCCGTCTGCCGCAATAATGCAACGCCAAAACACAAGCCAACAAAGCCCGTCAAGTCACGTGTGTGAGTGAGTGTGTGTGTGTGCTAGAAAATAGCACGCAACTCTGTGCAGTGTTTCGATTTGTTACGAAAGAAAAAAAAGCGAACGCCTAACGATATAATAATGAGGCCGTCGCAAAATATTTGCAACATCAACAAACGGCGTGATAGCAAAGGCACGTGAGAAGTGATATACAGCAGCAGTGACGCATAATAAGCAATGTAAGCACAAAGCAGCAATGTGATAGGACACGCGGAACGGTCGAACACACACGGCCACTTGCGAAATACGAGCACGTTGGTGCTGTTGCTCTCGCTGCACCGAGTGAAGTGGCCATGCACGGTTGTTTTTGAAAGACATAATCGACTGCGTACAGACACTAAAGAGCTGGCAAAATTGACTGCATGAATGTTCGTTCTGCAAGACCATAAAATTGTGGAGACTAGAGAAAGGCAGGCTTAGTGTGGCAGTGAAACGCCCCTACACGAGGTACGACGAACGCAAATTCAGTGAAATGAACAGCGAGCGCAACAACAAGCGACGCAGTGCACATGTGGACGAGTGAGTCTCTGTGCAATCGTGGCACACTGCGGCAATATGAGGGCAACAAGACACCGCTAACAGTGAATACATGCGTCACTTTTGAAGACACTGCTTACTGTAGTTTACCTGCTGTTGTTGTACATCTAGCAGGCGTCGATGTGCGCTCGAACGCATAGCCCTCTGTCGTGCGTGTCCCGCAACGAAGTACAGCAGTCACACAAGCACACCTTTCGCATATATTGCATAACAACAGCAGCAAATGCGCGCGCCGCTGCCACTTGTGGGCCACAGCTTGCAGGAAAAAAAAACAATTATACTCTTCTGGAAAAACACACGGCGAACAATTTGATGACGATGATATTTTTCAAGGAACGCAGCATATCAAACAGATGAATCTTTAGCGGTCAAACGTACAAACACAAAACGATATAACGATTAATGATTTAAAAAAAACCGCTTTCGATCGGTTTGGTGGAATTGCTTTTGCAATACAAAAGCGCAGACGACACGAATATTGCTGAGCACACATAACACAGAGAGACACACGTTCTGTGGTGGTGAAACGCAGCGTCTGTCATGAATATCGCTTTCTGCAGCCGTCTAGCGTTCAAATGTGTGCTACACAAAACGTCTGGGCGAGAGCGATGTGTGCTCGCTATGTACACGTCTGTCCACCAGACAGCGACAGTCAGAATACGCATAAACGCATATGCAGCGTGTCGGGTGTACACACACATACAAACAAGGAACCAAAACGGCACCGGACCGATCGTGTACGAGCGCACGACGACGAACGGCAACGGAAAGCAACAAAACACACACATTGCCGCGTCGGCTGGTGCAACAGTGCGAATGCTGGCAAATGGTGCGCGCTGGGTGCACAGCAACACAGCCATAATACGCTGCAAAATGGTATTGCCCTCCGACTGCCAGAGAGGCGCATGTGCAGAGAGGAAGAGAGAAAAACGGTGAAAAGAGTGAGCGACACGCAAAGCATTGCGAAACACGATGGTCCAGAGAACGCACACACACACACAGGCAAACAGAAACGAACGCAGCAGACAGACGTGCACTCGGTTGGTTGGTGTTGCCGCATGCTGCGGCTTCGTTGTGTTCGAGTGCGCGTGCGCGTGTCTGTCGCCGTCTGGTATCTGGACGCGCGCACTGCTCGCCAGATGCAAAATGTGTGCTGCTGCTCGCATTCATGTCCACGTGCACCACAACAGTGCGCTAATCAATGCGCCTCAAGTCTCACTCCACTTGCGCCTCAACAGACACGCCGATGAGACGTGCTCGCTGCGCTGTTCGTACAACAAGCAAACACGATCATCGTCATCATCAGCGCGCTCATAAAATCACCTGCTTCGGCGTTGCTAGTGCGCTGTGCAACAACAACAACGATTTTTTGCGACTCGATGTGTGAAACTACGTCGCAACAAAACAAACGCATTTGCGAATACCAAGGCGCCACTACTGCACACACAATGCTGGAATAATGTGTGTGTGTGCGCGTACTCTGATAGTGACGTTGTGACAGAGAGATACCGAACGCATTATCAACAATTGCAATTGCAAACGTGTTTTTGGGAAAATACGCAACACACCAAATCCAGACGACGAAAAACGATAATAATAAAAAACTGAAAACGAATTCGCACACACACACACACAGCCGGATGACCAGGAAACAGACAGGATTTGTGGTCGGAGAACGATTCGTACAATAACGGCCACAAGCAACGGAGCACAAAAAAACGCACACGCAAAGAAAGAGAGAAAAAAACAAACACAGGGCGGCGACGAGGAGGCAGAGACAGACTGGACGGAACACCGAGGACAACCGCGACGAGACCGTGGATATTCAGGCAGTCACGGAGAGAAAAGAGCGGGACCGCTGGGCGGCGGCAGCATTGCCCACTGCGCACGTACTTGCCGCACAACACAGCCCAGGCGCAAGTGTGTGTGTGTGTGCGCGACGAGGGGTGCGTCTGGGTGCCTGGCTGCGCGGGGCACGCGCGTTTTATATGCGTTGCTTGACGCTGCCTCCCGCCGCTCTCGCAACACACACGCACGCAAAAATAACGTGGCCATGTTGTTGTTGGTGGTGTTATGCGTTGTTGTTGTGTTCTTGTGAGCTGCCGGTGCGAACGCAGCAGACAGCGCAGACGGGCTGCATGCCGAGACCGACGGACGACACAAGACACGACACAAAGATAGACGCGACGCACCAGACGGGCCAATAAGGGCGCTTGTTTGCAGAAATGTCAGCCCAGACACATGGTGCCGCCAGCTAATATGGTTGCCCCCGTAATGAATGACCGCAAAAATTGATGAGCTATACCTTCACATTAGACTTCACGATCACACACGCTTTAACGATGGCAAACACAAAAGATTAGAAACTGCTGAATATAAGCCGCGCCGTGCATCTTGCTCAGTCAAGCAGAGAATGGCGCCTACAAGGTGCGCCCAAGTGGCAAGGATGTTTTCAACAAACTTACGGATCGGCATTGTCGGGTTATCGACATTACAACAATTGCTATGCAGCTACATTTTTTGTACTCAATGATCCTGTAATTTATTGTTTAGACAAACTTTTTATGTGGGTTTAGTTGGCAATTTGTGGTGGTGGTGCAGTTTCTGCTGCCTCACAAAAAATAAGGTGAATAAGCAACAAGAAGACAAGCCGAAACATGACATGGCAGAGACAAGTCTTCAATAACAAACAATCAATCTCTGAATAAAAATTATCTAAAAATGCGGGAGACGCATATAACATCTCTGAATAAAAATTATCTAAAAATGCGGGAGACGCATATAAAAGGAGGAATACGAATATAAACTGCTCCAACCGTGGAATCAGTGAAGACGCCGATCCAACTCAACAGCCAGTCTCATGAAAAACCAGCAAAACAATTTCGATAAAAATCGACGTGCTGATAAAAAAATTTGAATTTGCATTTACCGGGTTAATGAGACAAAACAGCCGACAGAAACCAAAAAACAGACACAAAGGACTGGCGTGAAACCGAACATTATTGTTGCTCACAGTTAAACGATGCATGAAGATGAAGAACACAGCAAGTTTCACAAACGAGCGAACTCGTCATCACATGCACGTGCACCTTGCACGCATTCCGTTGTCACATTTCAAAAGAGACATGCATTTTCAAGGCATTCAACAACAACAAAACACACACACACACGCACGCACAACACAGCGAACAGCAACAATGTGCAAGCACGTCGATAGATTGAGATGTTCTCTGCTGCTGCGAGAGTGAGAGAGCAACAAACGCGTTTGTGTTGCCGTGATTGTGCAGAGTGGCGAGCAGCGGGACACGACGCAACGAGGGGCGCTTGCTGTTGGCAAGGTCAGTGGCCGTGTGCAACTGCAATGTCTGCTCGAGTGGGCGCTGCTGTGCGACAGGACGGGGCGTGATCGGCGTGCGTGCACATGCATTTCCAACACGCAACACGCGCACCTTGCACGGTGACTCAACCGGCCAGCAGAACGCACCAGCGAACAGAGCCGACGACACAGATGCGCACGAACGCAACAGAACACCGCCACAACACACGCAGGTGGCCATCTCATGGCATGGGCGATCATGGCGTGGCGTGCCAAGCGCTCCGACACAGTACACGGATCTCCATTCCAGATACTTTTTTGCTCGTCTAGCCTCGTCTAGCCAGTTTTTTTAGCAATTTTCACGCAGCCACATCCTCACACGTCCAGCGCGTGTGCCTGCCTGCTCTCGGCTGCTAGACCTGCAGGCCGATTGTTGGACAAGACGAGTGTATGTACCCCGCGAGACAGTGTGATGGACAAAAAATAAAATTCTTTTTTCTGAAATTCTTTTATCCTGTCTAAGATTGCGAACGCTCGTCCGGCACTTAGTCGCTTGAGAAACATTTTGTCGTTTTCAAGGACATGAAAATGGATATTTCTTTTTGAAATCACACGAATTTATGTTTCACGAGCAAAACTGCCACAAAGACAAAAAAATGTGAATAATACACTGAGCATTGGTCACAGCCGGGATTGAAATTACAAAATCGTCTCCAGAGCCAGACACAATTTGCTTTACGCGACAAATGCGAACGCTTTTTTTGCGCAACAGTGATCAAGAGGACATGTTTTCAAACAGGTTGTGCAAAATGCAAACACGCACCAATTCGACGACCACGGCAGACAGAAATTTGACAAATAAAACCACTGCAATCGCCTGGAGAGTTGTTCACTGCGTCACATGCATCTACAACGTATTGAATCATGTGCAGATCGCTGAGTCTAACTAAAAAAGCAGCGTTGATCATTATCGTTGTGACAAAAAAAACACAGAAACGACGAGCAGTGCAGTCTGCTCACTCAACCAACATTATCAAATGGCGAAATTTATGAGCGTAGTTTCAGCGCACACACACCGCCGTCACACACAGTTTTGTCAATCCAGAAAGAAACGAAAAGAGAACAGCGGTTTGTTCATTGAGAGCGCCGCGGCGCCCGTCAAATCTGTTCACACAACGCAGCAACATGACTGATAGTGGGCGGCTCGTAACCGGCACGGGACGAAAAGTCGACGACAACAACAACAACAACAACAACAACAACAACAACAACAACAACAACAACAACAACAACAACAACAACAACAACAACAACAACAACAACAACAACAACAACAACAACAACAACAACAACAACAACAACAGCAGCAGCAGCAGCACAGACACACGTTCACTCAACAACCGAGGCGCCAGCATACCATTCACATTCAGTTGTTCAGTCCAGACGCAATTGTATCAAAAAATGCAAATCTACAATACCGAAAAAAGCGTGTAGTCTACACTTGCAGAGACAATTATGTTGCAGGAAGATTCGCGACCGACGACTCAAATGGATAATGTGAAATGGCGTGCTGAACAAAAATCGGTGTCGATTTTTTTGTTCCGCCGAAAACGCGCCACTGCGCACTGCTGAATAACACACGCGGTGGGCTATAGACGACAAAACAACAAACATCAACGACATGTACCAACGACGCAACAGACGAAGGTTTATCAATGGTGAACAAAACTTCAGGCAGACTGGGAAAAAGGCGAAAAATGTCTGTCGTAAGTGGCCGCTGTCGCGGCAGCAGTCGGCAACACTGTGACACAACAAACAACACATTACAAAACACCGGCGGTGTGTCGCTCGCATTGTGCCATTGAACAAGAAAAAACAACAACAACAGCGCGCAGCGCATTTACACGTGTATGTATGCAATAAACGTCGACATAAATGTTGATGTGTTGTGTGCGCTGTGGTGATCTCGCCGCACAGATCGTGCAAACGCGTAACAAGTGATTGAGACTGCAACAGTGGCCGGCCATACGACGCGACGGCGACGCCTCTTCGGCAGCCGCCCGGGACGGGATGATCGCAAAGTGCAACAACAACAACAACAACAACAACAACAACAACAACAACAACAACAACAACAACAACAACAACAACAACAACAACAACAACAACAACAACAACAACAACAACAACAACAACAACAACAACAACAACTGCGTTGTCTGCCTATCGACGCTGCTAATCGTTTGCAAGCCTCGACAATTTATGCGCATTCCATTGCGTTTTTTTGCCGCACAAGTCTTTACACAGCTAAACAAAACGCCGAAACACGCATAGATACACGTGCAATTTTGCGGTTGATGTCAATTTGATGTTAAATGGATATGGATGTTGCGCGAACAAATATGGAAGCAAAACATACGAGACGACGCGTCTTGTCGTCGGATAGAGCGGAAAGGCGAATGGAGAGAAAATGGAACGGCAACGCAAACGCACTGAAGACGATCGAGCCCGGTAGCACTGGCAGCGCCTTGCACCAACTACACACGTGTGTTATGATGATTGCGTTTTCTTCAATTATGTGCATCATTCATTCCGCGCACTCTCGACAACGCAGCATGTGTGCGTAACACACCGTAGTACACGAACGACCGTTTCAATTCCTGAGATGTTTTTTCTCTCTCGTCTGATGTTACATCAAACCGAAATCTGTGTGTAAAAAAGCGCACGCTATGATTCACTCAAGCGCTACCACTACTGTGAGAAAGAATTCCAACAATGCGCCGCCTTCTCCGCTTTTTTCGTGAACTCAGAGCCTTTTCTTCCATTCAACTTGAACTTGCGGAATTTATTGAATGAGTTACTGCTAAAAACGGATTCATCATTGCCTGAAAAACTCAATGAAGATAAACTGCAAATGAGTAAAAATAACTGACACAAGCAACACATATCCAACTTTCGGCGCTTCACACACTGAAAAAGTATGACTTGCTTGCAAAAAAAGCAAAAAAACTGATTATTCCTTCCTTGCAACATTGAACTAACTGTTCGGTGCTGAACGGCCCTCTAAGTGGCTAAAATTTTGAAACCTGAGCAAACAGATAACGTCACAAAACTATACGTATATCACTTGTTCATTACAATAACAAAAACAGTCTATAGCTAGAGCAAACCCGCGCGACGGTGTGGGGTACCGATGTGCGCAGCCCTCAAACCGGTGTGCAGCCCCCAAGAACAAACTTTGCGAGCTTTGCTTCATTGCACCGGCTGCCTTGCAAATGGTGCACAGCCCTCAAAATGGTGCAAGCCTTCAAAAAGCGGTGTTGACAAAATGCCACCGCAAAAATTTCTTGCGGGCTGCACACCGGTTTTGAGGGCTGCGCACATGGTACCCCACGCCGTCGCACGGGTATGGTCTGGACTCTGGAGTCTGCAATGAAAAAAGGTGAAACTAAAAAAAAGCATTTGGAACGGACAAATACTAAAAAAAACAGCTTCAAAGGGCGTCATCAGGTGGGGCGGGGGCTACAAATGACCGTCGCCCTCGCACGCTGTTTATTTGAATTCTTTTTGAATAAAACATTTAGCAAAGCGAAAAACCGCTGAAAAGCCGTCGGACGCACCACAAACAAACACGTTGTGCGTTGCGCAAATAGATTATTCATAGGTATTTCACGTGCGCGCGCCTTTTTTTATGTTTTTTGATGACTAAACATGGAACGCAAAAAAACGCACACACGCGCGGGCGTTCTTCAAAACACGAACAGCAATGATTGAAAATGAAACCTTTCGCGTTTGTGTGTACGGTTTGTGTTTGCTTGATTTGCTCAGCGATGACTGGTGCGCTAGCGAGCTTTTGGTGATCGTTTTTATTTGCATAAATAATAACACATCGGCTGGTGCAGTCGGACGAGACCAACAACAACACGCACACCTTGTTCTTTCACGGAAATACCCCAAAAAACTGTCCATTTCGGTTTGTCAAAAAACGCTTCGCTCTAGCTGTCTGCAACCCCCCCCCCCTACCCCATTGAACACGAATCGACGAACAGAAAAAAAGATGGACAGCCAGCTTGCCTGAATGGAATGTGACGTCTGAAATTGAGCGGGCACGCAGATTGTGAGCATTTCGAAAACACAGA